>MU228055.1:329245-353600 GCA_018584345.1 Thuja plicata | reverse complement strand
ACATTATTAATTAAGAATTAATTAATAATGCACCTAAGTGAAGCTTAAGCAACTAGAGTAATAGGAACTTATATAATTAAATCAATATGATTTAATTAATAAGCGTAAGGTAATAATACTCTAACATCTTAGAGACTATTTTGACCACTCCAAATGCATCTCCATATTCACTGTCATCCAACTATCTTCATCTCTTATTACCCCATGAACTGGCTTCACCTCCAATTGCTGAGTTGGCCATGATGGATAAGGTCATAAAAATGAAAATTAGTCTGGCAAAGAATTGAATATCAGCTCTAATCTATCGTTACCACGTCAAAAAGATATCCTTCAGCTACTACAGGAAAACCAATAGGCTTTTGCCTGGGATTACAGTGACATGAAAGGAATAGATCCCAAAATTTGTACCCATCAGATCTACATAAGTCCAAATTATAAACCTGTCAGGCAGCCCCAACAAAGAGTCAATCCTATCCTAAGGGATATAGTCAAAACTGAGCTCCAAAAGTTACTTAATGTTGGGTTTATCTACCCAATTTATTATAGCCAATGGGTGTCACCTCTTGTCATAGTGCCCAAAAAAGGAGTTAAATGGTACATTTGTGTGGATTACTGGGAGCTCAATATAGCCACTAAAAGGACCATTTTCCACTACTATTCATAGACCAAGTCCTTGATAACCTAGCAGGTAAGAAGTATTTTTCCTTCTTGGATGGGTTCACTGGTTACAATCAAATTCAAATAGCTCCTGAGGATCAAGAGAAAACTACCTTCACCTATCCTTGGGGAACTTTTGCATATTCCATCCTCCCTTTTGGCTTATGTAACACCCCTACCACTTTTCAGTGAGAAGTCATTAGTATCTTTTCAGACATATCTTCTGATTGTATGGAAATCTACATGGATGACTTCACTACCTATGGGAACACCTTTGATGAAGCTAAGGACAATCTAGAAAAGGTCCTCTAAAGATGCCAGGACTATAATCTCTCTCTCAACAGTGAGAAGTGTTTTATGATGATGGAAGAAGGTGTCATGTTGGGACATTTTATTTCCACACATGGCATCTAGGTAGATCCCACCAAGATTTCAATCATCAGCACTCTTACCACACCAGAGAAGCAGAAAGATGTCTAGAGTTTTCTCAGCCATACTGGGTATTATCGACAGTTTATCAAGGATTTTAGCCAAATTGCAGCTCCCCTCTATAATCTGTTAAAAAAGGACTCTGATTTTACTTGGAATTCTGAGTGTGATAAGGCTTTCCTATAGCTGAAAGAAGTTCTAACAACTACACCCATATTGTGCAGACCAAATTGGGGTTTGCCCTTCCATATTCATATAGATGCTTCTGATTATGCTATTGGGGTAGTATTGGGCTAGCAAGAGGATGCAATTGAACATGCCATTTATTTTATCAAAAAGAATCTAATGGGAGACAAATTCATTTATACAGTGACAGAAAAAGAGTTACTTGTAGTAATTTATTCTCTAAACAAGTTCAGGCATTATATTATTGGCTACCAAATTTTTTTCCACACTGACCATTCTACGATCCGATACCTGATGAATAAACCAGCTATCTCAGGAGATTGGCTCATTGGTTACTACTCATGTAGGAATTTGACATCACAATCATCGACAAGCCCAGGAAAGCCAATGTTGTGGCTGACTTTCTCTCTCACTTGCATGTTCCTGATGATCCTACAGCCATAGATGATAGTTTTCTAGATGAAAATTTGTTCCTATTTCAAGCACACAATCCCTGATACGCTGACCTTGCCAATTATCTCACAACTGGTTGAACACTGGCCCATTTTTCTTCCAAGGAACATCGGCTGCTAGCTGAGAAAAGTTTCAACTTTTCTTGGATTGCTAGTTTCATGTTTTACACTAGCCCAGACCAAGATATGAGATGATGCATCTGTGAGGATGAAACTTATGACATCCTCCAAGCATGTCATGATGAGCCATGCGGTGGCCACTTTGCAGCCAAAAGGACGGCCTTCAAAATCTTGACTATTGGGTATTATTGGCTGACTCTCCACAAAGATGCCGCTCAGTACACCAAGAAATGTGATTGATGCCAGAGAATGGGGAGGCCTACTAAGACCAATGAGATGCCCCTGCAACCACAAGTGGTGGTCACACCCTTTGATAAGTGGGGCATCGATTTTTTGGGTCCAATTGACCCTTCTTCTCAAGGTAAATCTTACATTTTAGTTTGTACTGACTATGCTACTAAGTGGGCTGAGGCTAAACCAATGAAGCATCCCTGGGACAACAATGTTGCTAAATTCTTGTATGAGGCCATTTTTACCCGCTTTGGTGTTCCAAGGGAAATTGTCTCTGATCAAGGGGCACAATTCACTTCCAACCTCATCGCTGCTCTAATGGAAGAATACCACATTCATCATGCTAAGTCATCTCCCTACCATCCGCAGGCCAATGGTCAGGTCGAAGTCACTAACCATGAATTGGAGGCCATTCTTACCAAAACTGTCGCTATTCATAAGAAGGATTGGGCAGCCAGGCTTCCTAAAGAACTGTGGGCTTATCGCACTACTTGGAATTCTGATACAGGATTCACCCCACTCTAGTTAGTCTATGGAAAGATGGCCATGATGCCTATCGAGTTTGAACATAAGACATTGCAGACAGCATTGGAGCTCGACCTTGATCTCACTATAGCTTAGCAAGAACAAGTTCTCACCTTGAATAATCTGGATGAATGGAGGAAGTTTTCCCTGGATAACACCAAACTGATCCAACAATAGTGCAAGCAGTGGCACGACAAGTTTATTAAAGATAAAACATTTGTTGTCGGTGACTGGGCTCTCTTGTATGACTCCAGATATCACCACACTCCTGGTAAGTTCCAAACCCACTGGTTAGGGCCTTATGAAATTATTGTTGTATTTTCCAATGGTGTTGTGCAGTTGTTGACCGTTGACCTAGTTTGCTTCAAGTTATTGGTTAATGGCCAGCATCTCAAGCTGTACCATAAACCCCAGAGCAAGACTGAGTTCCTGCAGTAATTTGTGAGCACTATAGACCATGATCATCCTATAGCAAAAGAATGTGAGCCACTCGCTCATATTTGTTCTTTGCTTTGAGGATAATGTTCGCTTCACTCCATAATAAATACTTTCTTCCCAAAAGTACCTTCTCCATAATAAACAACCTCACCTCACATTTTTCTCTCTTCCATCTTTTTCATTTCGCCATATCACTCCATTTGAGCATATCTCATCATTCATCACTCTTCCTACAACTCTTTCCAGGTTCGTGGCATGATCTCTTGTACATATTTTATATTTATTTGCTTTATTTAGGAGTTTAGTGTTCTTTAATTTAATGCTCTTGTGAGATGTGGCACGGTGGGACCCGTGCCTTCACCTTAGTTGGGTGGAGGTTCATTTATTGTTTGTTTATTATTTTAGTCATTTCAGTGCTTCATGATATTTACTTCGTGTCTTGTCAAAAACCTTTTCCACATGACTGCTAATAAATGTTTTAAGTCCCTAACCGGTGATTATGTCATCAATTCTACTGATAAATGTTAATAAAAGTCTGTAACCTGTGATTATGTCATCAATTATCATTGAATTAAAAGCTATTAATGAGTTAAAATAATAATGACTTGGGTGCAAAGTGTTCAGGTGGAAAATACCTTAACACGTGCGAACCAATTATGAAAACCATTAAGCTCTACTTCTTGATATGAGTGATCTTCAGTACTCTTTCACCTCTAAGTTTCTGCACCATCAATCTGCAAACGCTTTGAGTCTGTAAAATGAATTCTCCATTACAAGGTTTGGCATACATCCTGCAGGGTAGCATTTTGATAGTATCAGCTATGGGTGGGAATCTCCTAAGGCACGAGCCGTATGATCATAGTGTTCTTTTAGCATCAACAACCAGTTGTGAAAATTTTTGCAGAAGAGGATGGTTGAATTCTCAGAGGAGATAGTGGAAGAAGTCACAAAGTTACCGCAAGAAGGGGAAAAATGGTCAAAGGATATTGATGTGCATTCAGCTAGGGCACAATTTACTCTTCATGGTGACCCTCCTCTGGATGTTGACAAGAAGCAGGGTACCTTGAGAATCTCACTGCCTGAAGATTACATACAGTCGGCTACCTTCATCATTCATTATTTCACTTTTGAAGGCTGATATAAGTATCTTCATGGGATACATTTTAAGATTCTGAGTGCCCTATGCCATGACAATCGACCGGTGAGTCTACCTAGTTTTTTGTTCAATATTATTCAAAAACAAGCTGCTATGGTTCAAATATGAAAAGTTCAGGTTGTTTCGCACCACTGTTTAATTAAAGCTATCATAGAAAAAGAATTTAATAAATAGTCCATAGGCACATGGGAGGAATTTTTACAAATGGATAATTTAGCACCTAGGGTATTAGGCCCTAGAGGCCAAGGTGTTGGGAGAAGGGAAAAATCTAAAACAGGAGTTTGTAAGGTTATCTCAAGAATTGATCTTGAAGTCTCCTCCTCAAACCCAATACAGCCTAAAAGGAAGGCTTGTATAAAAGAAACTCTTATTTCCACTAAGAAAAGAAGAAAACATGGTAAAGCCACTATTGCCCCTGATACCTCTCCTACTAAGGAAACCCAGTCACCTTCTAAGGAGACCAAAAGCAAAACCCTAGGAGAAGAGGCAATAAATTCTGAACCACAATCTAGTAGGGAAAAGGAGAATGGTGCATCTTATGAAACCCTACCTAAAGCTGAAAAAGAGCCCATGAGAGAAACCCCTGTAGCCATTAAGAAAAAGAAAGGCATGAGCCCTCAAAGTTCTATTCAAAACCCCATGAGGTGAAGTCCTTGATTTACCGCCACTTCTAGAAAAAATGTTGAGCCACCTACTCATACCATAGAAATTTAATCTTCCCAATCCATTGAACAACCTATCCCTGAGCCAATAGACTAGGAGTCAATAGAAATTGAAGGAATAGGTAATATTTTTGAGAAGGATCCTGAAGAAGAAAAGGATGTTTCCATTGTTGGTTATATTCTTGTGGGAAGTGATAAAGAATCAGAAAGTGAGGAAGGATTTGTTAATAGCCCTGGTATGCAAGATAACCTTGAGGATTCCACGGAAGAAGATTCAGATGACTGAGGGGGTTTTCCTTCTGATGAATTCCCCATGCTTAACCAAGAAGGGATTAGGGACATAATAGGATAGGTCAGTAAGGAGAATTTAGATGTGTTGGCAAATACAGCTGAAACTTGCCAAGAGAATGATTCAATTAGAACTCTTGCTGTAAGTAAGGGTAATCTTTTTCTACATCAAGATAAGAAAGAACAGCCACATACCACATCTCCTCAGCCTAGGGCATTCAAACCTGTACCTAAAATTGCCACTAAATGGATTGACATCCTTCATCAGGGACCAATGCCACCAGCAGATTTCTCCACCCCCATTGCTATAGGGTTACACTTATATCAGCAATTCCTATGGGAAAAGGCTCAGTGGGGCTTGGAAAAAGAAAAATTGTGAAGAACCATTGATGAGTAGGTTCATCAACTTAAATAGAAATCAAATTAGGTAGTAGTATTGGAGGAAATGATTCAAAAGATAACTGAACTAATTCCTCAGGAAATGGCATGTCGATCACCATCCCTAGTTTACACCTTGTTTTTAAGGGAAAAATTTGTCAATTTTCAAATGACCAGGGTTGTAGAGGGGTTGAATCCTTCCATAGAAACTCCACATGAACTTTATGATGCTTTCTAGTTGGCCCCAACGGCAATCAAAAACTTGCTATGTGAGCTGTACTTGCACAATTTTGTAGTACCTAATAATCATGAGTGGAATTATCTTTTGTATATAGGGGATGTTCAGTTAAGGGCAGTAATGTCCTGGGTTCAAAATGAAATAAGCAAAGAACATCAGGCTCTACCATATAGAAACAAGGAAATAGATATTTCGTTAATGATTAGACCTGAGGTACAGGATTCCAGAAGGACTTATCTTGATTGGATTTCAATTACCCTAAATACAAGTGGAGCTCAAAAGGTTAACCCAGTTCGGGAGTAGGCATATTCAGATTGGGAACAACATTCAGCCCAAAGTGTTGATGATGCAATTTTAGCATGTAGGAAAAGGTGGATGGGAATGTCATATGATCTAAGAATCAGGGAACCACATTCCCCTCAGAACTTAATCCTTGCTGCTCGAAGGGTTCCACGATATATATTAATGGGCAGGACACTCCAGAATTATTGGATTTCACTAAGGTTCTAGCCACCTATGTTCCTGTAGCCTTTAATGGCAGTAAATGAAACAGCAGAGGATTATAGCACAGCCCAAGAAGAATAATGGTGGGAAAGGCTGCGAAAAACTCATGGATACTTCGACAATGTGTATAATGAATTAGGAATCAAAACTGCCAGTGACTTGAGGGTATGAGCTCGGGTTTGAAACTTCATAACTGATGGAGGCCAGCAATAGCTCAGTAGGGGGGAATGATGAGCCAATCTAATGGCCATCTTTTGATAACACTTTTTGTCATCTTTGTGTTAAATTTTACTTGCAATTGATACTTAAACTTATGTTTTTATATATATTTTATGTAAGAAATGGACATAAGTAGGAAGCTAGATGGTGAAAAGGTTATGAAAGTATGACACTTGGAACTTATGATCTTATATAAAATGAAGAAGTAATATAACTAAATGAATGGTTCCCTTTTCTATGCTATGTTTGAGGGTAGTGTCCTTCTTGTAGCTTATGTCCTACAAGAGCATTAATTAAGTTGAAATACTTTATTTTGAATTTTAGTGATGAAAATATATATATATGTGTCGAAGATGGTATGTGTGCGGTAATCCTTTTTGCAGGAATCAGTGGAGCAGTTCTAGAATCCAGTAGAGTGTTGCTGAAGAAGTCAAGGTCGGGTTATTTCACCATAGGCCTCAAGCTGAACCAGTTAGGAGCATGTGAACCAAGATAAGCGTCATTAAAAGATCTTTGTAGGAAGGCTGGGTCAATACAGTTTCTATTTTATGTCATGCACTGATCTAGAACCATCGTGTGTTACATTCTGGGACAATTTATTGAATAACTACCATATTCTATTATGAGATATTTTGTATTGATTACAATCCTCATCGAATGTTGTAATCCTAGATTTTAGTTGTTAGTTGTAGTTTCCCTTTAAATAAGATGTCTGCTGAACTTTGAGCAGCACATTGATAGAGATAGAGATACTGTTGTAATTCAGTAAAGAGAAGATACAAGCTTTTTTTTTGCATCTTTTGTAATCCATGTTTTATGAATAAGTAATGAGAGCTTCAATTTCCACTATCTGAGATCTTGTTCATTCACACTTCCGTGGGGGCCCACACGGGAGGTGAATCTAATTCATAGTTAAGTAGGCTGCAAGTTATTTTAAATAAGTAGGTTGCAAGTTATTTGAAGCAATTAGGACTCTATTGCTCCTACAACCATTAGTAACAGCACTAATGGTTGTTCTTGTAGCAAAGGTAGTTAGCTAGTTTATTGTTCCTGCAGCATAGAGTTAAACTTCCTATTCCAAGCAAATTCCTTTATCTTTATATTACGCTGTTGATATTTCAAGTTCCTAGTTTAAGTCCCATTTCAAGTATTTTCCATTTACTATAATGATGGATTTTAGAATGGATTAGAGCATACACTTTGCAGTCACCATTTCAAGTTTACGCTCCCTGGTCAATAATTTAATGAGTTCAATGTATTGTTTCTAGTGGAAAGGGTGCATAATCCTTAACCACAAAGGTCTTATATAGATCAGTCATACATGATCTGATTCATTATGATCTCCAAGGAATTTGGTCTTATTAGTTCAGAGGGAGTCAATGGTGGAGATTTTTTTTTTACAATTAGAGGATTATGGTAGGACTATGGCTGAAATTCCTTTATGCTAACTCCTACATCATGATATTCCTGGATGACTTGGGGTTCACCAAGAGTGATGAAAAATATATAAGAGATAGTATGTAAGTATTCTATTCAAGGTACATTATCACTATAGAGTAGATGGTTGATATTCTCACCAGGTTTCTTACTAGAGAGAATGTTGTGTACTTTCAAGATAAACTTTGTATATTGGAGAATGAAGCCTTAGATGAAAAGGAGTTTCAACATCTGTGATCTATTATTTTGTATCTCTAATGATTCATTATCATTATGTGAGAGACATGATGGATAGGAATGTTATTTAGTTGGAATATATCATTATAGGAGATCAGAAAATAGATATACTCACCAAGCCACTTGCAAGAGTGAAAGTTGTGTACTTCAGGAAAGGTCTTGGTATGATTGAATTGTAAGTTGCATTGTAATATTTAATGGTATATATGTAAACTTATAACATGTTTAATGTGTAAAATTATTCTATCATATGATTTTATGTATGAATTTATGTGCTCATTCATGCTGTGTACATTTCTGAGAGTGACGACTTCTTAGACAATGAACACTTGTATTTGATGTTACAAGCTAATGATCTTGTAATGGAGATTCATTATGGTAGACATTTTGATATGTCAGTGCACATACCATAATAGGGTTATATGTAAGGGGAATGTAATGTTCTCTAATTACTATATCCTTGTATCATGATCTGAGGTGATATGAAAATCAGGTATCATGATCTAAGGTGATTCCTCATATCATGATCTAAGGTGATGTGAAAACTAGGTATCATGTGTTAGGTGATTCCTCATATCACATGCTAGGTGATATTTAAAGCTTGGTATCACATGTTAGGTGATTCCTCATATCACATGTTAGGTGATATGTAAAACTTGGTATCACATGTTAGGTGATACTTCATATCATGAGTTATGTGATATGTGATACCCTATATCACGAGTTAGGTGATACTTCATATCACGAGTCATGTGATATGTGATACTTTCTATCATGAGTTAGGTGATACTTCATATCATGAGTTATGTGACACCTCACAATTTATGTGATACTTATCATCATGTGTTTTGTGATGTTTGTCTTCACGAGATATGTGTGACTTCTTATCAAGAGAAATGTGATATATATGATTTTATCTTCCCTATCTAAGAGGGAGTGTTGATTCATAGTATCTTTTTTCAAATATAAGGATGATTTCTTTGATTATTTAAAAAAAATGAGTATGTATGTATGTATATATGTCAGTTCAAAATGTTAACTGACATACTTACACACATACGCATTACTTGTGCTTATAAGAATAATCATTGTCAATGTCTTACCATCATCCTTATATATCATTGAAATACTATTATGTGTAAATAGATTCCTTTCATCTTCTCTTGCCATGTATTGAGAAATGAACATTGGTGGTTGCATTCTACAAATTAGGTAATAATTGTATATCATCTATATTAAGGATCATGTAATGATCTGATACTATACACAGCAGTATAGTATGCAATGATTATAATGTAATGTTTATCACTTGTATTTGTTCAAGTTATTGGAAAGTGACGATCTTACAACAACTTCACCTTCTATTGTGATAAGACATGTTGTGATGGGTAAAATAGATCATAATAGATAGAACTTGTGGATAGAATCACCGATGGATAGAATTGTGTAATATATATTGATTGTATCATGAGGATGATGCTTCTATTGCTTACATCTTAGGGTTGATGCTATCAGGTGTCATATGTGTTGACATTGGATTGATTTATCCTCCCTAGCTAAGAGGGAGTGTTGATGTATGTAGCATCGGTCAGATAAATGAAACTAACTATATGATTATTATGATAAATGATATATTACATATATATATATATATATATATATATTAATTGATATTATTTTATATATTAATATACGTATATGTGTGTGTGTGTGTAAAGTTAATCTATATTTATTCTTATGATAACTATATAGTCAATAAATTAGATTAATGAATAGACATGTCCCATGAAAGGACATGTCTCTTCTTGTCTTTACCATGTATATATATAAGAGATCGATGCATTTGGAAATGACATACTTTTGAAAGCAGTGAAATTACATTTGCAACTGATCTCTGGAATTTAACACTTTAATGTAATGTTTATAACGTAAATAGATTATTAAATTTATCCTTTTTAATTTAAAACCTAGATAACATTTTTATCGATAAGAGGGTCAAGCCAACCCCTTAGCGTCGTGTTTGGCCCTTTGTAGGGTATTATAGATGTCGTTGACCAAATTCATGCATAGTTGACTTTTGGTCAACCATGGTCAAACTTAGCCCGACCGTCTCATTTTTCAAACCCAGGTATTCCATGTACCCTTTAGAACCTCAGTTTTCAATTTTGCACTTTCAAAGCATGGTTGACTTTTTGGTCAACTCTAGTTGACTTTTAGTTAATTATCTTGGTTAACATGCATAAGCCTTCCTTAGGACTTATAGGACCCTAGTAACTCCTTTTCATGTTATTCAGTGCATGGTTGACTTTTTGGTCAACTCTAGTTGACTTTAGTCAACTATCTTGATTTGCATGCCAATCAAACCGTGTAGTTTAGGGAACCTTGTAGGGTTATTCTGTAACTTATTTTATGCAGTTTGACATTAATTCAAACTTAGTCAAACTTGGTCAACCCTCTTCTCTTGAGTTGTTTTCAACACTTTATCTCATTCTTTTAACCTTTACCACCTGCACCATTTTGCATACATGTGTTATCTTGAGGTAATTTAGTTAACCTTTAGCGTGTTTTAAAAAACAAAATGGTGTGTTTTTGCCCAACTTTTGGGCATGGCATTTTGGTATCAAAGCTAGGTTTAGCAACATTGGGAACCTAACCCTCTGTGTTATCACTACACTTTTCCTTGTATGTGCAAGATGCCTCATGTCACTCATCAGGCCCGTAGACAGGGATGTGGATAGAAACGTACCCCCGCAGCTCACATGGAGGTATGACCCAAGGTAGAGGATCACAAAAGGGATCAAAATCCACCTCTTGAACCACCTCCTAATCTTAATGCAGCATTACTTTTGGCCTTTCATAATTTGGTCGAGCTCATTCTAGACCGTATGCCTCCAGTGATACAATAGAGAGAGGAATAGAACTTGGAGGGACGTGGGTCCTCCGCTAGAGAGAAAGGTAGGAGCCCACCTCCTAGGATTGGTGAGAATCGGGCTGAGAACAAAGAAGGGTCCATTGGAGGACCGAGGATTATTCCCAGGGGAGGGGTCCATATGCTTGATAGATTACCCCTGACATTGGGAACCATATTGCAGAGTTGATGAGGCTCAAACCACCTCCCTTCTTAGGAGAAGAAGATGGGGCAGGTGCAAAGTCTTGGCTTTTAAGCCTTATGAGGTGTTTTGGGTTGTGTAATTATGGTAGCAACCTTAGAGCATGATTTTTGATTCTCATGTTTAGAGACCAAGCATCCACTTGGTAGAGGCACGAGGAGTCCAAGGGACACTTAGACAATAATACCCTTACTTGGGAAGCTTTCCTAGAGCTTTTCAGGGCCCAATATGTCTCAGAGAAGTTTAGGTAGCACCACATTGATGAGTTTCACGATTTGCGGCAACGGGGGCTTTCAGTATCCCAATATGAGGGCAAGTTTCTCGATCTCCTACCTTATGTGGAATACATGGGAGATGAGAAGCTGCAGGTAAATAGGTTTATCAAGGGATTGAATCTTGCAATTTTAGATAGGGTACGCATGGTACCTTTAGGGAACTTGAGGTTCACAGTGGATAGAGCCTTAATGGTCAAAGAGATAGTCAGAGTCCCACAAGACACTAGGGATAGATCACAAAACCATAATCCCACATCCCAAGCCTTAGGTTATTAGAAACCCCCATGGAAGGGTAATCAAAGGAACTCCTCGGGGACATTTAGAACCCCACAACTATAGCAGCCACAATAGTCTCAAAAAGACCAGAGACCAAAAGCACCCTACACACCCCAACGTGGACTCAACAGTCCTCTAGAGGTGGGTACAATAAGTCCTCTAGGACTACAGGCTCACAGTACCCTAGACCTTCAGGTGTACAGGTTCAATCACATGGGCCATGTTACACTTGTGGTGCCATGGGACACTTAGCTAGAGAATATTTTGAGGATTGTAGTCAACATGTAGCGATGTCAGAACTGATAGTTCAGGATAGAAGAAAGTCCCACATGGTGTTTTTAGCGGTTGATAACTACCTAGAAGAGCATTAGACCACCTTCTTTGAGGCCACAAGTGGAGTTGAATGAATAGTTGGCTATGGAGACCATCTATATTATGACTTGACAAACCCTTGCACTTCAAGGTAGGGGTCTGGACAAGGTTACGGTCCAGTGGGGTTGGTTTGGTGAGGTTACAACCTCTTGGGAGGACACAACACAGATGAGATCATAGTACCCTCACCTCTTTGATGAACTCCAGGAGGAAGTTCATGCCTCAAAGGGGTGGATGTGAGACCTACATTAGAATGTCATAGTTTTACTACTTTATTTTTCCATGCTTTCAATTATTATGTACTTAGACATGCTTTGACTATTGAGACTCTTATGCATTTGAGGATCTACTGAATCCTATGTTATATATTCAGTAGCTGATTATGTAATCAAGGTACACTCAAGATACTATATGTTTTGATTCAGTTTTAGTTTATGATGATGTCATATATGGGAATAAATGTATGGATTTATTTTGATGAATTTGGTTTAGGAAATCGATGATATGTTTATTTAAGTTTGAATACATATATAGTTTATATGCAATTTATTATTGATGTCATATTATTCTATCATATCATCTATTTTGGACTTATTGATGTGTGCATTGAGTGTGCAAGGAAAGTTGACCATGGATCTAAATTGAACCTATGTTATTTCCTATGCTCAAAAACTTTCATTGAGGCACAATAAGACAACCATAACTCAAAAAAACTTTCTTTTCCCAAATACATCAAATTTCTTACAAGAAGATTTTTCATCTTTCACTACAAGAACAAAAACTTATTTCTCACATAAGTACATTAATTTCCTTCACAAATCTGCATTGCTTCAACTACATTAATTTTTCTCTAGATAGATCTTACATATATTATGTAGGAACAATATAAAGACAATTTTAGAGGCATGTGTTAATCCATTCTCTAATTTCTTTGCCCATAAGCATATCCTTGCAATATTCAAACACAAGTGGCCATGGAAATCTCTCCTCCCAACCATAGGCCTATTACAAGGCAACCTCTAAGCTTGGAGAACCACTGCTAACCAAGGGTAACATACATTACCAAAACAAAAAACAAGAAAAACAAAGATAACACACCCTCCCATGGCTGAAAACACAAGGATCTTGAAATTGAAGCATCCTAAAGGGGTGAAGGTGGACCAAGTACCCAATTGGGAGAAAAGGAAAACAAATACAATAGGCCTTCAACAAGGCATTTCCTCCATATTTTCACAATACATCCTTCCAACATAAATCACTTAGCATGCTCAAAATAAATGGCCAATAACTCCCTTATGAATCCTTAGCATACAAGCTACAAGCCTACCATGGAACCCATAGTCCATGGTGCATCCCTCTCTCCCAAGGAGAGAGACTCTACACCAAAGGGTTGTCCTAATTCCCTTCACCCACAAGGCTACTCTGCCCTCCCAAGGGTGAGTTTGGCCTCGCACAATCCATTTTACAACACATAACACAAATTTTACAACACAAACATAGATTACACAAAAGCAAAGGAAATGCAAGATTCACAAACTCAATCTACATGAAATGAAAACAAAAAGTAAATCTGATGCAGTCAAGGTCAGAGAATCTAATAAAGGACTATCCAAACTTGCAACCAACAACAAGAATAATACAACACAAATAACACAACACCAGATATATCAAAATCAAATTTACATTAACTCAGAATTCCAATTACATGCAACATGTCAGGCTATAAGGCCTTCCTGGTTAGGGCCAATTACATCAATAGATTCAACAAGATCTCACAGGATCCAACATTATCCATCTACCCTATAGCTAAGTGGAAGAAACCAGATCTGAACTTGTGCTCGTAAGCCACCAAGCAATCTGCAATCTCTATCTACCCACTTACAACTATCTGCAACAACTTACAATATTTCATCTTATTAGCTCACTATGGCATCTTCTATCTATCTTTCCATGCCTCTGTCTGTCATATCCTATCATGTCATGTCATGTCATCTTCCTGTAAACATCAACCTAGACTCCCTTTTATACACACTTGCCACAATTCAGTCAAAAAATAATAATTAAATGACCCAATCGGCCATACACTATAATGAACAGATATTAAATGCACCAGTCGGCTGCAATTAATAAAAAATACATAGAAGAATGCACCAACATAGATTTAGGTACACATAAGATCCAATGTCACAAATTTGCATGCCTTAGAACTCAACATGATCCCAATGAGAAACTCCACATTAATTACGCCACAGAAATTAAATGTAGAAGTTGGCCAGATTAGGATAACCAATTTGGGAAGATGATTACCGAAAGAAAGAAACCCATCGGTAAAGAATACCCAAGCAACAGAAAAAAAATTTGGTAAAAGCATTACTGAGCAATAGAAAACCCATTGGTAAAGCATACCTGAGAAACAGACAAACAATTACGTAAAAGAATTACTGAGCAACAGAAAACCCATCGGTAAAACATTCCTGAGCAACAGAAACAACTTGGGAAAAGAGATCACCGAGACTCATCGGTAAATAAAGAACCCAAGAAACATAAGACAAACTATAAAACAAAGTAAACATATTTTTTTGGTTGAGAAGGATTGTCAACTGCCCCAAGATGCTCTTGCATCAAAATCCATCATCTTTCTTCCATCAAAGCCACATGCAAGACACCATGAATGAGAACAAGAAATCTTGAGAGCCACCAACCTTAGTCAAAAGTTATGGAAAATTAATTTTATGAAGAGCTTCCTCCCTTTTTTTCTATTCCTCGAAAAAAAAAAAATCCTCACTAGTGGTCTCTAAAATTAGAGAGTGGGTAATTAGAGAAACTTTCTCCAATTTCCCCTCTAAATTCAAAATCCTTACACTCTCCAAGTCCCTAGAGAATTTGTGAGATCCTATAGGTCTCTCTTCCCCAAACCCCTTACACATACTAAAAATGGACTCCAAAAAGGGTGGAAAAAAAAAGAACAAGCATTTGACATCCTAAATAGAAGGTAGTATTCCCAAGACCTTGCTTCCAAAAGCTGATTTTCGTCCATCTTGAAAAATCAACTTTTTGGAGGCTTCCCAAGGTAAAAATATGATGTCCTATGGTCAAAAACTCTCCTTACCCATAGGTATATTAATTTATCTAGTAAAAATTAGGTAAAACTCAACCTTGGGTGACCATATGACCCCTCAAAAACCCAGTTAAGCTCACCTATGGGTTCCAAAAGATTTGACCTTTCAATGGGCTCACAAACCAAGTGGTCTTAATGGGGAAAACAACTAGGTACAAGTGGGGGAGGTGGACACCCAAGATTTCCAAATGGATATTTCATTCACATCATTTTCACAACACATGTTTCAATTGACACTACAACACACCACTGTACACTTGGCATCCCTACTTATGTAAATCCAAAATTTATGAATGCATATATAACTAATATTCCTCAATCATACACTATACAAAAGAAAATACATCAACGAGGTTTTGTTTCTTTTTATAGACTCAACCTTGGCTTACCTGAATTCACATAGGGTTAGACATGGTTCTCCATTAAAATTTCCTAACCCCAATCCTGCACACTCAATTCAAATATCAGTAATCCCAAGAGAATATAATCATCAAAATTCAAAGTCCAGAATCAGAATTACCATTAATTTTACTAATGCATAAATTACATCCTTATAAGTCACCATAATCATTCATCACAATTAGATAATTAATTTTCAAAGAACATATATATATATATATATTGTAAATCAAAAGAATAAGATTCTAATTAATCGCCTGTCACACAGATCATCCCTAATCTATATCAATCGTGGTGGAATTTAACCAAAATTGCATAAGCATAAAATTTAACATTTCTAACATCATCAAAACAACCAATAATCAAGTAATATAAATCATCGAGTAGAATCATATAATAATGTCCTAAAAATCCACATAACAATAGTAATGTCTATGTCATAAGATATCTAATCCAAACTGTTAGTAATAACATAATATAAAAAATTGCACTAATAATCCACATGTAGCTAGTATCAAAATGTCTCTGAAATGTCTAACAATATATTCTATGCAATAAAAGTATATAATGCTAGCTCTAATCATAAGGTAAGGTGATAATGTTATGATAGGCATGGGGTGAGGCTTCACATCCTCTCCCCCTAGGCTTGAAATTCCTCCTAGAGTTCATCAAAAAGATGGGGATATTATGCTCTCATCTATTTTGCATCCTCCCATGATGTCATAACCTCATCATGAAAGTCCCACTGGACCCTAACCTCATCCAACTCTCGCCCTCGAAGAGTCAATGTCTTGCGAGCCAAAATAAGAATGGGATCCAAAGCTAGCTGCCCATCTGAATCCATCTATAAGGCATCCCAATCTATAACATGAGACTCATCATAAATATATTTTCTCAAAACATAAACATCAAACACACCATGGATGCGTGATAGGCTAGATGGCAAGGCTAGGCGATAAGCTTCTAGTTCTATGCTCTCTAGGATCTCAAATGGTCCAACAAATCAAGGTGTGATCTTGTCAACGGGACTTTGTGACCAGTCCTGCCAATAGTGATAAGTTGTCACCGGCTACTGGGGTACCGGCCAACTTTGTCTAAAGAGATTTATCAGAGAATAAATTCTCCTTGCCTCCAAGCACCTGGTAGTTGGGTCTCGACAGTGTGAGGAGCTAAGTTGGGCAAGTGACTGTTGTTTGAGGGGATAGCTGATTTTTACTCTTCTTCTCAAGGATTTCAAAAGGGATGAGGCTTCTTGCAAGCATTTAGGCTTAACAAATAAATTGCAAAAGATAGATCAGAGTTAAGATATATTTCTACTTATAGTTGCACAATATATGTTCAAACATCAACAATGCTCTGATACTAGAAAACTAAACTAAATATTGAATACACACAGAACCAACGATTCATATGCATTCAATAGTAAGAGGAGATAGAACACTAACTAAATACAAAATATCAGATAAAATGACATGAAAAAACATATAGCATAAAAGATATCACTAACTTGGAGATCAGAACAACATCAAAATCATTGCCATAAACTGTTCTTCCTTCTTCATTAACTCAAATGGTTCCAGTATCACTGGCGAGTACAATCATGGCTCCAGGGGAGAATTCTAATCTACTAAGAACAACTGAGCATTGATCTCCTAAAACAACTAAAAGTAAAATTCTATGCTTCTATTACTTGCTGGACTGCAAAATCATCAATTTCGTCAACCCTTGTTATGGCATCGGACTTCTTATTTATACACAAAGTTTGAACTAAAACTAACATAATCTAACTATACACTCAACAGATAGAATACATTATCCTGTGGCCGGTACTATCTGCACCACTTAAGATCACCTCAAAATGTGTAGAGGTTTGACAAGACAAAAGAGGAAGATAAGAAGAGAAATTTGGAAGAATCAGCATAGAGAAGAGTGTCGGGGTATTTATAGAAGAAATTTGATTGTCTAGGTATCCAAGGCTACATTCCTCATAAATACATATTGTGGCTCCCTATCTTTGATGTGCGCTAGGTAGTTAATGTGGCAGTGGAACCTCGGGAGAATCATCTTTCAGAACCATCTCCTCCATTTGACATACCTAATCTGGATCACCTACTTTTTGATCCTTATTAATTGCTTCACAGTGATCAGTCAGCTCCGGTGAACCTAGACGCAGATCACTGTGAATGAATACAAAACTTTGAACCTGGAATTCCAGAGTTTGAGAGCTTACACTCAAAGAATAATGAATCCTCAAGATTGTACCCTACTAGTAAAAATATCTGGAGACCGGAGGACTTTATTGTTCCTTGTTTTTTTTGAAGTCCTCCAATATCTGGCCGATTCCATCCTCATCTACATCCTTGACACAGTCCCAGCGATCATTGACAACCCCAAACTATTCATCAACATTGCTAGCCCCTTCTTTGAATTCTGTAGCCACTTTTGTTGCTTCATGAGCCCAGAGCATCATCTTTGTTAAGCACAACATTTTCCCTCTGTCAAAATCTCCACCTGACTGGTATTGGGACTCCATCAGCTCATCAAATTTACTTACTACAAAATCTTTCAGAGAAAAAGTTCTGGTGGTGAAGGGATCGACTTGTGAAACCCTTGTTACAAATGTTGTATATAAATCCAAAGAATTCTGGACTTCTGGGATTCTACTCTTTAAGGCCACTACTAGTTGCTTGCTCACCTCAATTTTGAGGTGAAGTTTGGAGTACTAGACCTGGAGGAACCCAAAGGGTTCATCCCCCAAAATACCTATTTCTGTAAGGGATTCCTCCCCAAAGTTCATCATTTCTTCTAACTCAAATCTCCACTCATAATTTTCTATGTCTTTCTCCCATAGGGAGATGATGCCGTTCACCTGGCCCAAAGTGGTATTGGCCTGATAGAGGTCTAGGAGTGTTGTGCCAGGAATTGTCTTATGGCTATGATTTCCTCAGTGACCCACCCATCCATAGCCTATGCCTTCTTCTTCATGACCCTCAAAGTATTAATATCACCCTACAGGAGCGACATTCTGGAAGTGGAGGCTTTTGGATGAATCTTGGCTAGTGGCTATGTTAATTCTATGAGAATCCAGAGGAGATTTTCATTCTTTTCTCTTTTCTTCTTCAGTTTCTACACCTGCTTGTCATACCAAGCCTCAACTACCCAAGTAGCTTCTTTCAACTGGTTCAATTTTCCCTATTTATTTCTCCTCCCTAGAGGAACTTCTATAACTGTGTATTCTTTGGCCCTTACGACTCTCACCTCTGCATTTGGGGGAGGTGTCACCACCACTACAACGGTACTTCCTCCCAAACTAGTCTAAAGGGTATGGATGTTCTGGGCCTTCTTTGGCTTTGGGGCTGCTTGATGTTGGGCCATCATTTTGGCCAAGGAGAGGGGAACTCTTGCTACTACCAGGGCCTTTCTTTTCCTTGACTCTACCAGCCACTATGGTAGCTGAGGTGGTCTTATGGATAGGTATTGAGTATTGGGGTTTTCCTCAGGGGTAGGCCGCTCTTCTTCGACATTTATGGTCTTTGTGGACTCCTTTTCTTGCTCCCTGGGATTCCCTGCATCTCCTTCCTTAGTGGCATTCTCATCTGTGATGTCGAGGACTCTATCTCCACTAGCACATGTAGCATCTAAATCTTTGTCCGTGGGGTTCTCCCTCGTGCCTTGTTGCTACAGGATCTCTTTGGCATTATCCGCTGGGACATTCTCCTCTAGGGGCAAATCTTTTGGAGGGGGTGAAGGTGTCTGGCCTAGATCTAGATGTTGGGCTATGAAGACCACCTAGCCAAATGTCAGATTCTGGGGTGCCTGATCACCCTAATTAACTTGAGGCACCTAGAGCATGACGATTGGGGGTACGGTTGTTCTTGAGGGTCTGGTTTCCCTAGCCATTGTTGGCTTCTCATATTTCTTTTTACTTCCTTCTATCTTGATCCCTAAGACCGATGTTTCTTTAGTACTTGGTATATTCACCAATATTTGTTCTTTCTCCTTTCCTTGTTCTTGTTCCCAGACTTATTCCTCTGGGCCATTTTCTTTTTGTTGTATTTCTCCCTGCCCGGGGATATTTTCTGCCTCTTGCGTGGCAATTTCCTCCACTGCCCTTTCCACATCCTCCTAGAAGTTGATGAGGTTTCCCTCCTGAAAGATGTCATAAAAATCATCATGGGCAGGGGAGACCTCTAGGGGATTCTCAGCTTTGGGGGAGGAAGGGATAACCTTCACCGAAATATTGCCTAGCATTTCGGGGCCTACATCTACACTTGGTGGAGGGTTTTCTTTTCTTTGCTTCTTCCTTCTTATCTATAGCAGAACATTGACATCCATGATAGTTTCATTCTCATCCTCTATGTTCACCACCCATCTCATTAATGTTGCACGAGCCTGTCGGGAGGGCGGATCTCAACGGCTAAGAGAAAGCTAGGTGCTCAATGTTTCACTTAGCTAGTGAGATGCCTTAAGCTGAGTATGAATTTTCTCCAAAATAGGGAGTAGAGATGGGGTTATGACCTAGACTGGAATGCCTTCTTTTTCTTTCCCCTTTTCTCTGCTCGGCTCAGCCACTCTGAAGGCCGAAGAAGACCCCTATAAAATTGGACCCCGACGGGTGCTTTTCTTGCACACTTGTGCAAAATACTCATGGCTATGTTGAACAATGCCCTAGGTGACATCCTCAATGGTTAGAGTCTCTGGGGTGTCCCAATCCATCAGAGGGAGATCCATCTGGTCGATCTCCTATAGTTTTTAAGATGGGTCCTCCAAGGGCCTACTGTCCAAAAAACCTTTTGGAAAGGTCCAAAGGCTGAGGCTCTTCATCATCCCCTTGGTCATCCTTGACTACCTCTGCCCTCGGATGTCAAAATCATCTTGGAAACCTGCCCAAAAATCCCCCATGTGAGGTTCATGTGGTTTATACGCCTAAGGTAGGGCTACGTTGATCTTGTCAGGTGGGTCAAAATTGTTCCTTGCTAGGTGGAACTCGACCACTCCCAGACTCTTTAACTCATTATCAACCTCTTTGGCCGCTGCAAGGCTACAAAAATAGTTCCTACAAATTATTGGGAATGGGATGGAGTTAACCTTATTCACTCCATAAAATTCTTGAAGTTCTAGGATTTTCCTGTAGAACTCCAAAAGAATAATCCTATCCCCATAATGCTTGGGGAGTAGGTAGGGCTTGCCAAAAAACTTGGTCACCCAAATGTATGAATGTTGATGAAACTAAATGAAATAATTTCTAAATTTACTCACCAAGGCCATAGCCTCCTCTGATAGTCGATAACTGGCATCCTGAGATAGGATCAAAATGTTGAATAAAATGAAGGTTTCATTTACTCTACAAAAATTGGGGAAGCTGGCTTCCCATTGGATTTGTGGGAAATGGTCCCACGAAGCATTCTAGCTAGGCCTGGTCCCAAGGACACCCCCTGTAACTAAACCCCAAATTTTGGGTCTTTGTTGTGCCAATTCCCATAACACATACGAAGTCATGTAGAACTTCTATGTCTTATTGACATTGTTCAACTAAAAATCTACATGGTTGACAACAATTTTTGCCCAGTCAAAGTTTTTCCCACTGGTAGAGATTTCAAACAAGAAGTAATACATCTATGTTGAAAAATCCCAGGCATGAGACTCTCCAAAGACCCAACATAAGAAGATGGTCCCTGCTTGGATGCTTTCTTTAAAATCTATTCTGGGGATCTCCAACTTCATCTTTTTGTAATCTTTTCTCAGAGTCTTCAGCCATTGGGCATCAAGGTGCTATCAGGCTGTTGGTTGAACTTTTTTGAGCTCTTTTAGTTCTGTGGCCTAGGAGATGAAAATAGAATTAGAGAACTAGGGGATTCCTAGCCCCAAAGCAAATGTAGCAGCATCCAAAGATACTAAGGGCGTTGGGTGGCCCGTTGGAAGAGTGGAAACAAGAATAACTCCCTAGATGGTGGTGTTGTAGTTTTTTTCCAGAGTGAGAATTAACTCCAGGGCCTGCATGGAATAGGGGAAGTAGGTGGCTTTTTTGATGTCGGAGGCGGTCATGTTCTTCACCATATTATCTCTGATGGAATGCTAAGTGTATATTTTTCTGACAAGGCCTTGAAGTTCGACCCATGGCCTCACCTTAGTTTGAGTAATCAACTGCACCTTAGAATCCATTTTGGATCCTACCAGGACACCATACTTTGGATATTTGGATGTTAATGGGAGTTTCTCCAGTATTTTATCGGCACTTGTCTTGGTGGTCACCCAGGTGGAAGTGGAGGCAGTTCTAGATTTCTAGGAGGAGTAATTATCTCAGACATGTTGATTGTTGAACCATTGGTAACCTACAAGACTAATCAACCGTCAGTACAAGTTATAAAAATAAATAAGTTTCCGAATTCCAGATATTTCATCACCATTACACACCTATTCAGAAAGACCTTAGCTTGCATCAAATCCCAAAAATGTGATAAACAATAACTTTGGATTTAATCAACACCCAGGGACTCCGGGGCATTTTTGGTCTATGCAACAATGTGATGAAGGTCATGGGATTACTTGGAACCTGGAGTCTAGAGAAACTAGCCATTATTGAAAGGACCAAGCAGTGAGCCGTATTGGGTTGATGTGGCTTGTCACGTGGTCACATAATAAATGGAGTAATGACACTCAATGGTGATAGATGTTTGTACATGGATGAATTGAATGCAAGATGGGACAATTTTGAATGCTCATACATGGGGGAATTTAATCCTTCCATCAATGCTAAAATGACGAAGGAGAGAGAAAACCATCATGGCTTGAACAAGCGAGGTGCTGAGTTCAAACAAGGCAAAAACTAGGTGGGCGAGCTTGAAGTTTAGGTTCAAAAACACAAAGAGCGCAGTGAGCTCACCATAGGAAGGGTTAGACATGACATAATACAAGCCAATATATAGAGGCACATTAAAAATAACATATACAAAGACCTCCAAAGAACAGGAAGTCGAGGAATAGATTTACATACCCAACAACTAACTAACCTGCAAACTATTAATAGTTTATAGATAAATTACAACTATTTATAGAATTTACAACAATTTACATTATTTACAGGGATTTTCATAAAATACATCCCACAAAAGGTAGACAACCTTCCTGCAAAGCCATCCCACCAATGGGAGGTGACCACGAAGATGAAAGACACAAAACAAACAAAATGAGAACGAAATCAAGAATAGAAATAACAAAGCAAAACAAAAAAGGAAACAGAAAGAAAACTAGAAGGGCCTACCTTAAATGTTGTGAAATTCAGGAGGAGGAGCATGGTGTTATTCCCTACATACCCATCCCTACATTTCTTTGGCAAAATTTTGGGTCCCCCTTTTTGCTTTTTCTCTTTCTTGGTTTCCTTTTGCTTTCTTTTGTTTCCCTCCGGGCTTTGCTTCCGCGAGGGTCATTTTATTTTTCTTTTGGGTTCTCCTTCCTCCGGGACCTGGTCCCAGAGTGTTTGTCCTCTTTTTTCTTTCCAAACCTTAGACTCTGAGATTATTTGTAACTATTTCCTCTGTTGTTAAAGGTTATGGCTGCATGGAATCCCCAAGCCCAGAATCTGGAGGTTAGCCTTTTTCAGAGTTTGCAAAAGGAAAGCAAGATGTTTTACCCTAGGGGTATAAATGAGTTTCACGGGTCTTTTTTACATTTACAGTGATCAAAATACTCAAAGTGATTAAAGAGATTCAAAGGTGATTAAGATGATCAAACAATGATTAAGTTTGATTTTCTCTCTATGGTTAATAGTTGATTAGCAGTAATCCACAGTGGTGTGTTAGCTGTCGCTTGAAGCTTCCTAGTTTGCATAGCGCCTCCCATGCTCTTCCTCCTGCATTATCTATGTTTTTAGGTAGGCCTTTCTAGTTCTTTTCCTTCATGCTTTCTAGTTTGTTTCTGTTTCATTTTGGTTGGTTTTTGTTTCCATTCTATTTTGTTTCTATTTCTGGTTTTTCTCTTTGTCGCCTCCTGTTGGTGGGATGGCTCTGCCAGAGGGTTGTTTTCCCTCTATGTAGTTGTAGTTTAGTGTAGCATTTATATATCCCTACACATTTTTGTAATTTGTATGTAAATAGTTGTGTGTAGGATCATTTTTGGTCGGCCTGCGATTTGTGCTTCGGCCCTCGCCATGCTTTGTCCCTCTATAAATTTGTACATTCCATGTATATCCTTCTTGTTTTGCATCGAACTCACCGCACCCCTTTCATGTTTAGCCCAACCTATGGATCTTGTTAGAGAGGTGTTCATCATGGTTCAAACTCGACACCTCACCTGTTTGAGCCATGGAATTTTTCTCTCTCCTCTATCATTTCCATCTTATTGGCGGGTTTAAGTCCCCATGCACGAGCATTTAAAATTGGCCCAAGTGGCATTCACTTTCTTGTGTGTTAAAATAGATGTCATCATTATTGTCATTACTTCCTTTATGATGTGACCACGTGACACCCCATGTTAGCCTAGTACGGCTAATTCTTGGTCATATCAATAATGGTCTTCTTTTACAAACTTTGGGTTCCAAGTTCTTCTGGGTCCTTCATTTCATTCATTTGCATAAGCGAGAATCCCCAGAACCCCTGGGTGCTGATCAAATTTCAATTCATTTGTGCTTAATATATTATATTTCTAGGGTT
>MU228055.1:289329-319088 GCA_018584345.1 Thuja plicata | reverse complement strand
CTACACCTACCTCTTACCCATCCATCTCATATCCTTCCATCCCTCTTATCCAATCCACTGCATAAATCCTTGGCTACCATCTTCCTTATCCTCCATATCATCTTCTCTACCATCACCCTATCAACATATTTGAGCATACTTTCAATGGCCTTTGCCTATTATAGAATATCTTTCAGAGGAGCACTATCCAAAGATAAAGAAGCTTAAGTTCATACCTAAATCAAAAAGTACAAAGAAATGAGAAAAAAAAAAGTGCCTTGGTGAAAACCTGGTAAACAGGCGCCTTGGTAGAAAAAGTAAAGATAAATCAATTTGTCCTATGGTGAAAACCACTTCTTGTGGTGCCTTGGATAAGTACCATGATGAAAACCTGGAAAATAGGCATCATGCATAATTCCTCCTACTTGCACTCTTCACTTGGGGGCAAGTTCCTTCTATGTCATCTTCTCCCATCATGTCTTACATCCAGCTAGCTTGTGAACATCCATGTTCCTTCTGGTGATCTTAACAAAGTTGAGCCTATCCATGAGCATCATGTATCCTAATGTTCATGATCCCTTCCATCAACCTATTCACTTTCTCTCATGCATGCTACCCTATTTTGATCTTGCTTATCCCAAGCCTATCCTTCCTATCTCTGTGCATTCCTATCATAATCCCAAACATGCACTTATACCTCCATCAACCTTTATCCTGATCATAGCTATATCTTATCCTATCTAATTGACCCCTTGGTCTTGATCAAAAATGAAAAACAAGTTCTTAGAGGTCTCTTGACATGTCCACTCTTTTGGACCACATAATTTTCATGACATCAGGTCATTACCCTAAATGCTATACAACATCGCTCCATGAGCCTACATTGCTATACTATTTTTTTCCCTAGCTTGGGTAATCTTGAAGAGACTATCCTTGAGGGTCACATTCACCCTCTTCATCCATCATTGGCCATCCATCTCATACATCAGCTTTCTAATCCATCTACAATGTCCTACACCTTGCTAGACATTGGGGGCACACCAATGTGATCTTTCTTGAGATCAATAATCTAAAAGACTAAAAAAATTGCAAAATCTCTAAAAATCTAAAAATCATAAAAAGTCCTGAAAAAATAATCATCTTGGTGCAAACCTAGCAATAGGTACTATTGATGCATCCACCAAAAAAATAAAAAAATAAAAAATCACTATTGACTATCTTTCAATCGACGGATATTGGGGCAATCTAACCATGACTCCTGAACATTGAGCCTCATTCTAGAGACAGTCTTTTGAAAGGCGATGAATATTTTGGTATCTGGGTAATCTAACCTAGATTCTTGGGAGTCAACATGATCTCAATTACCTTCAAGACACTAACTTCACATGGATTGAAACGGATCACACTCAGGGGCATCTTCCTAGTCTATGGGGCATTGTCCTATCTTTTGGAGTCTCTCTCCTTTTTGCATCAGTTACCAGTGGTTTTGAGTCTACATCTTAATGCCTAGATCTCACACCGAACTTTATGCTTGAGAATCTTTATTGCGTCAGTCACCAGTGATTCTCACTATGTCTGCCTACTATCACTGTACTACTGAGATTTCTCACATCAACTCACTATTTGCATATCTGAAATCAATCCACTTTGGGTCTTTTCAAGATCCCACCTGACTTGACATGACCCTAGCATCATAGCTTGGGTGTAATCCACTCGAATTCATCCTCTCTATATGAGTCAAGTCAGTCTTCAATGTTCATTACTTGGGGGCATGGCTCCCCACTTTGATCGCATCTTTGGTTTACACTCGAGTCAGTAATCTTGTCAGTTCTAAAGGACAACTATCTACTAGCACAAACTGGTGTTTCTCAACACCCCAATCAAACAGTTCTTTTCAATACTCTCTTTGGACACATCTGTGTTTTTCAACACACATTGGATATTGCAATGTCAACATCTCTCAATAGCAATCAAACACAATGCACTCACAAGCACAATGGTGCTTTTCAACACCCTATACACATGCACATTCGTAGACTTTGAAACATGCTGAGCTATGATTGAATCTTTCTTTGTATGTTGTCTGTTCTCATGGTTTTCATTGATATTTTCTTTTGACTATTGCTTGTTGGTGTAGTCTCGATGATCTGGCAACGTCAAATAAACATGGTGTATGTGATAAGAGCTCCCACACTAAGGTGGAAAAGCCTCACATCCCTCAATCATGTTTATTTGCATGCCATGGTGAGGTTGGAACTATCTCCTTGACTTTTATTGCTCTGTTCATTTACTTGTGTACTCTTACTATATCAAACTGGAAACAATGTTCAGGTCATCTTGGCTTTTGTGCCCTGGTGCTTATGTTCATTTCCTACATTTTATCCAATGAAAGTCATATTCACATCCTTATGGTTGTAGTGGCACCAATAAAGATTTTATTGACTCTGATGTTCCAAAAAAACTCAATGATGATAATTATGAGATGAGTCCAACAACCAATTGCTAGGGTTGCATTTAGCTTAGGCTTGCATTCGCATTTTAAGCTTGCATAGCGACAGTTTTGGTGCTCTCTTCATTGTCTTCTCATTCTTTGAAGTTTCTCATCTTTTGTCCTTGATTCCTCTTGACTACACAATTTTTCGATCCTCACTCTCTATCTTCAGCTATATGCTCTCAAAATCCATTTTCGTGATCGAAATCAAAATCTGACACTCCTAAGTAGCTCAAAATTGCATTTTAAAATTTTGGGAGCGACATGCTCTAACGCTGGTATAGTCAACTTTTTGATGTCTCTTTCTTGTCAGAATCATCTATCATTATCATTTTTTTGGCTTCTGCAATCTTTTCATCAAAAGTCAACTCTAGTCAAATTTGGTCAAATTTGGTCAACTATGGTCAAACCTAGTCAATAGGACCTCTTGATCACTCTAAATCAATTCTGCCTTCTCTTGATCTATCTTTGAATTCCTCTGGATCTTCGATCTTACTTCTATCTGCAATCTTTGTTGATGATCATCTTTCAATTTCGCTCTTGAGGGGGCAGGATGATTGTTTCATTGAATCTTTTTGCATCATTCTCGAATCAGTCTGATCTAAATCAAAATTCCCCATTGCTAGGGGCATCTTATCATTTGGGGAATATTCAATATTTCAGACCTTATGGTCAAAATTGGATATTCCATGATCTTGAATCTCTAGGGGCATCTTGATGCCTCATAGCTTGTCATCTTGTCATCTATCTTTCTAGGTATCTGAGCAATCTAACTCGGATCCTCAAGGATCAAGCTTTGTTTTGGAGATGATTCTTGAAATCCCATTGGGTATTGGGGAAATCTAACCCTAATTCCTAAAATTCATGCTTCGTTCTGAAGATGACTTTCAAAATCTCTTTTCGACCATTATCTGGGCAACCGAATCTAGATCTCAGAGGGATAACCTTCATATTGGGGCAATCTAACCCCAATTCTAGAGATATTCCTAAATCTTCATCAGCTATCAGCGGACATTGGGACAATCTAACCCTGATTCCGATCTTCTCTCAATTGGTATTTGGACCGATGTCTTTGCAATCTAACTTAGACTTTGGAAAATCATGCTTCATTCTGAAGATGGTTCTGCTTCTCGATCTGATCGGTGTCTTGGCAACCTAACCTAGGCTCCTAAAATCTTTATCTGTAACATCAGACTATTCTTTGAATCAACGCATTGCTCACACATCAATTCAAAGAGGGGCAAAATGTAACACCCCAAAATTGGCACCTTACAATTCTAATCAATTTTGGTGCATTTTCTCATCATCAAAATCCTATTGTACTAGGAAAATTCTCTTTCCTAAGTGTCTTTAATTGACTTAGTCTCAAATGTAGAAAATCTAAATTTGCATAAATCTTACACCATATTTAATTCCTAAATTTTCAAGATTTATTAGCTAAAAATCCCTATGATTAATTAATTTAATTCTAAAGTCCTAAGTACTTTTAAATTAAATTAATCCCACCCCCTTTAGCTAATACACATCAAGGGAATTAAATATTATTTGGTTATTTGAATGGATTATCCTCACTTGAATTTAATAATTCAAACAAAGTAAAAAGCCACCCACGTGGAAATAATTCATTTATTTAATTAAATAATTCCTTCATTTTTGTCTCACCTTCCTCCATGGAAATGAAGAGTCAACCATTTCTTCCCAAGAAACTCTTCATCCTCTCTTCATGCTTTTCTATATTATGGACCTTCTTTCCATTTGAGAGGAGGAGCAATTTTAGAGTACCAAAACTATAGCGAATTATTGTCTCAATTCTCTCATATTTTCAAGCTTTTATTGCATATTTAGTGTAATTTCATTTAGTTTAATGGCTTTTTTCATCTCAATTTAGTTTTTTTATCTATCAAGTAGCTTAATTATGTTATCTTTTTCAAGTTTCTTAGCTTAAAATATGCATCTTCATTCTTAGATTACAATTGCATCTCTCATATAGAATAATTCCATTTCAGTTTTCAAAGCTTTCAAATCCTCCATTTTAGCAATGGTCTATGGTTGTTAACTCTTGTTCTGAGAGTAATTAAACACCCCAACTAAATAGGAGGCAATAGGTTGATTCAATTGATATTGTGGAATGAACAATTCATGTTCATCTTTGCAATTCAATGATTGAGAAATGACTATGTTGTGTTGTGCTAATGGATTCAATGATTGAGAAATGATTCCCGCTATCAATCCCTAGAGGGAATGGATAGAGAAATAATGTCACATATATCTTGCATGGTGCTCCGGGCCCATGATTTTGCAAAGATGGCCACAGAATTCAAAGGGAACACCCCGGATCTGGGTGAACAATTGGGGGCATCCAAGTTCCATCAGGCAAACATTAAGGACATTGATGAAGATGGAGTTTCCCAACTCCTAGAGGCATTCAAAACATACAAGGAATAATAAGAGTTCTATATATTTTGGAGATTTTCACCAGCAAGGTGCATTCTTTTACATTCATTATTCTTTGAGTGTAAGCTCCCGGACTCTAGAATTCTAGATCCAACCATTTTGTATTATTTTGGTGGCCCGTGTCCAGGTTCCCCAAAGCCGAATGGTCACTATCCAGTAGTTAATAACAAGGTCAGAAAATAGGTAATTCTGATAGAGTGTGTCAGAGGGAAAGGTGGTTCTAAAAGGTGGTCTTCCAAGGTGCCACTCCAGCATTAACTACCTGGTGCATTGAAGACAATGAGCTGCATATTTCATTGATGAGGAATGTAGCCTCGAACTCTAGAAAGATCAGATTTCTTCTCTTCTTCTGTCAGCACTCTTCTTGATGCTGATTCTTCCATACTTTCTTCTTGTCTTTTTATTATGACATGTCAGACCTCGGTTATTTTTGAGGTGATTTTAAAGTGGTGCAGGTAGTACCAGCCATCGGATATTGTATTTTAATGTTAAGTGTACAGTTAGATTAGGTTAGTTTTAGGGAAACCTATATCTATAAATAAGAAGCTTGATCTCATTTCAAGGGTCGGTAGAATTGATGATTTTGCAGTCCATATACTTTTAGCATTTTCATTCCTAGTAGTTGTAGGAGTTCAATGCTCAATAGTTCTTAGTAGTTGGATTCTCTCTTGGAGCCATTAATGTACACACCAGTGATGCTAGAAATTTTTTAATGAAGAAGGAAGTATTCTTGCAATGATGTTGTTGGTGTCTTGATCTCTAAGTTAATACTCTTTTGTGCTGTATGTTTCTGATGTCCTTTTCTCTAATGTTTAAGTAGATTAATGACCTCCTTCCCTCTTTCTATTGAATACGTATGAAGTGTTGGTTCTATATGCATTTAATATTTAGTGTAGTTTTTTAGAGCATGGTTGACGTTTTAAATGTATTTTCATAACTATAAGTAGAATGAATACACTCTGACCCTGGTATATCTTTTGAAGTTTGTTTGATAATCCAAACACTTGTAGGAAGCCCTAACTTACCAAAATCCCTGAAGAAGATGAGTCAAAAACTAGGTATCCCCCTAAACAAAATAGTCACACACCCAACTTAGCTCCCCGCACTGTCAAGACCCGACACACAAGTGCTTGAAGGCTTGGAGAATTTATTCCCCAAACAACCTATACAGGAGAAGTTGGTCGGTACCCCGGTACCCGGTGACAACTTATCTTATGTTGATGAGACTGGTCACAAAGTCCCATCAACAAAAACTGGCACTAGAAGGAGCTCATGAGCTCATCCCCTTCAGAGGATTTTGATTTTACACCACCTAAGGGTTCCCCAAGCCATAGTTTTAGGAGTCAGGTGTTTCTTGGGATAGGGTCATTTTCACCACTACGATTCGAAAGAATCCTTTGTTCAGATCCCCATCCCAGAGAATTTGTAGAACTCAAACCTCCCGTCTAAAAGAGTAGATCCCAACAATCCAAACAACCATCAAAACTTATCTGGGGATTCGCTACATAGTAGAACACCTAATTTCCTCACATAAAATTAGGGATCAACAGTCAACCCAGCCAAAATCCAACACCCCGAAGACTGGCACAAAAAGATTAGATTCTCTCTTTGGCCAGATCATATCAGAATAAAGGCAACCTTGGGGAATTCCCCATTTCACCTAATTTATGGCCAGAATCCAATATTACCCATCAACTTACAGATCCCGATATTATAGTTTATGCACGAATTTAGAAACCGGGACAACATTGTGGCGGTTCGGCTTCTGAACCTAGTGTGAATGGAGGAACAAAGAGACATAGCCCTTGAACATTTTTTGCATCATCAAGCAGTAGTTAAACAATGGTTTTACCGAAGAGCTCAATATAAGGCCTTTCGGATCTCGGACCTAGCCCTTCTATGGGACAAAGTCTGGGAGAAGAAAGGAAAGCACACCAAGTTTCAAAGACTCTGGCTTGGGCCATATCTGATATCTGAGATCTGCGGGGCAAATACTTATTGCCTTAGTACCATGACTGGAGAGTTCATCCCATTTCCTATCAATGGGTAGTTTCTCAAGCACTATTTTGAGTAAGGCGAATGGTAAGTTTTCCCAAAGTTGTATTTTATGTAAAGTTCCTTCTTGTAAATATCTTCCCCGATATTCCTTTGGAATACCTTATCCTTGTAAATAGTTGTCGGTCATCCTCCAGGATCACCTCTTTCCCTTTGGTTTTTTTTTGGCTTTCTTTTGTTTTTCTTCTTATTTCTTCAGGTTCCTAGCATGTTTCCCTCCTCTTCTAGACAGGTATGCTTTGCATGACATCTAGTCCCTGGAATGATACCTTATGCATTCTGACAAATTCAGAATCTATTTTTAGCATGGTGGAATTCGTCTGCACTCTAGAGTTATTCTGTACGTATGGTAAAAGTTTATGGGTAATCTTCATCAAATTCATATCTCAAATTTTGTACATCAGTTAATAGAAAATCTAAGAAGCAAGTAAACACATGGTCCTTGAGAGCAGATCAGATGCACTAGTTGTTGACCAAGTCTAAAAATCATAAAAATATTTTGGGTCTGGAATATTCTCCTATTTGGAAATTTAAAACAGATGGCAAGGTGAAAGAAGTACATCCTTAAAATTAGATAAGCTTAAGGTTCACGGTGAAAGGAGTACCACCTTCCCATCTAGAAAATAAAGAAAATAAAAGAACCAAAGAATAGAGAATTCTGGTATCTAGGGGAACGTGCAAGATATGATGATTTTGGTTTTATGTACTTAGTGCCTCCTCTCTGCTTCTCATGGAATTCATGGGCTTGGTTTTATTTAAAAGCATATAATTCAAAACTAATGAAAGACCCAGGGATTGAATCAATGATGGGCTAGATTTTTTCAGACACCTCGCGCCTTGCAAGAGGAATGTTCCAGGTAAAGATAAGTTCTATTTTTTCTAACCAGAGATTCTATAGTTCTCGAATGTGCAAAGGAATTTGTCCTAGATAGTTTCCATTTCTTATGCCCTGCATACCCATCCCTACATTGTGTGGGAAAAATGTTGGGTCCCCCTTTTCTCTTTTTCTCTTTCTTAGTTTCCTTTTTCTTTCTTTTGTTTCCCTCCGGGATTTTCTTCTGTGAGGGTCATTTTATTTTTCTTTTGGTTTCTCCTTCCTCTAGGACCCGATCCTGGAGTGTTTTTCCTCTTTGTTCTTGTCATACCCTCTTTGTTCTTGTTACACCCCAAACTCTAGGATTCTTTATAACTATTTCCTCTTTTGTTAAAGGGTATGGTAGCATGGAATCCCTGGGCCCTGAATCCAGAGGTTTGCCTTTTTCAAAGTTTGTAGAAGGAAAGAGGGATGTTTTACACTAGGGGTATAAATGAGTTTCACCAGTAATTTTTACATTTTCCACAATCAAAATACTTAGAGTGATTAAAGTGATTCAAAGGCGATTAAAATGATCAAACAGTGATCAAGTTTGATTTTCTCTTTTTGGTTAATAGTTGATTAGCAGTAATCTGCGGTGGTGTGTTAGCTGTCACTTGAAGCTTCCTGGTTTGTAGAGTGCCTCCCATGCTCTTCCCCCTACATTCTCTATGTTTTTAGGTAGGCATTTCTAGTTCTTTTCCTTTGTGCTTTCTGGTTTTTTTCTATTTCATTTTGGTTGGTTTTCATTTCCATTATGTTTTGTTTTTGTTTCTGGTTTTGCTCTTCGTCGCCTCCCATTGGTGGGATGGCTCTGCTAGAGGGTTGTCCACCCTCTATGCAGTTGTATTTTAGTGTAGCATTTGTATATCCATGTACATTTCTTTAAGTTTCATGTAAATAGTTATGTGTAGGCTCATTTTCGGTCTACCTGTGAGTTGTGCTTCATCCCTCGTCATGCTTCAACCCTCTGTAAATTCATACATTCCATGTATATCCTTCCTATTTTGTGTCAAGCTCACTGCACCCCTTTCACATTCAGCCCAAATTATGGAGCTCGTTAGAGAGTTTTTTGGCATGGTTTGAACTCAGCACCTTTCCTGTTCAAGCCATGGCAATTTTCTCTCTCCACTATCATTTCCATCTTAATGACGGGTTTAAGTCCCCACACATGAGCATTTCAAATTGGCCCAAGTGGCATTCACTTTCTTGCATGTTAAAATAGGTGTTGCTATTATTGCCATTACTTCCTTTATAGCATGACCCCGTGAGACCCCATGTCATCCTAGTACGGCTAATTCCCGATCATATCAATAACGGTCTTCTTTTCTGGACTCCGGGTTCCAAGTTCCCCTGGGTCCTCCATTTCATTCATCGCATAAGCCAAAATCCCCGGAACCCCTGGGTGTTGATGAAATTTCAAGTCATTTGTGCTTAATATATTATATTTCCATGGTTTGATGCCAACTAACATCCTTTCAGGAACATATGCAAAGTGGTGGTGAAAGTCCCCAGGACCCGGAATTGCTTTATATATATATATATATATATATATTACTAACGATTATCTAGTCTTGTAGGTTGCCAAAACTTACTCGTCAAACATGTCTGAAGCATTTGCACCACCTTCACCACCCAGGAGTCTAGAACTCCCCACTAATTAAACCAGGGCAGTCACCAGGACAAAGGTTGAGAAGGCCTTGGAAAAACTCCCACTCTCCATGAAGTACCTAAAGAGAGAAGTTATTCTAGGATCAAAGGTTGATTCTAAGTTGTAGTTGATCACCGACAAGAGCATTGGCGTATGGGCCAAAATACAGGCCTTAGTAAAAATGATGTTTATTAAATGCAAGGCTGAAGATCTTATGGCACTTCATGTGGTAGCCTCTATAATCCTTAAGGTGGCATGCTTCCCCTTCTTAGAGAAAGACCCAGAGCTCATCCGCATACTGGCAGAACATTGCAATCCATCCGTTTGGGCTGTCATGCTTGCCTCTCTTGTTCATTTAGAATATCCAACACCCATGGTGTCTCTAGATGCCGCAACTTTATCTTTGGGGCTAGGGATCCCCCAGTTTGCAAATGTTGCAATCCTCACCTAAGCCCAAGCACTGGGTGAATTTGAAAATCTTCAGGGAATGGCCTGACAATACCTCAACGCCAATTGGCTCAGGACCCCCAGAAAATATTATAAAAAGATGAAGCTGGAGATCCCTCAAATAGAATTTAAAGAAAGCATAAAGATGGGGATCATCGCATTATGCAGGTTCTTTGGAGAGCCCCATGCTTGGTAATTCTCAGCATGGATTTACTACTACTTGTTTGGCATCACCTCCAGCGGGCAAACTTTTGATTGGGCAACAATCATCGCCAATCATATGGATACCTAGCTTGTCCGGGTCACCAGTCTTCTAAATTTTACATGACTTCTTACATCTTGTGGGCACTAGCACAACAACACCCCATAACCTAGGGATTACTTATAGAAGGCATGCTCAGAACTGGCAAGGGCCAGAATGCTCCATGGGATTATTTCCCACAAATACAGTGGGAGGCCAGTTTGCCCAATTTTTGTAGGGTAAATGATGCTTACATTTACTATCATATTCTTACACCCACTTGGGATGCCGAATACTGGCTCTCGAAGGAGGCAATGAACCTGGTCAACACTTATGGCCATTATTATATTCAATTTCAGCAACATTCATACATTCGGTTGACCATCTTCTCCGAGAAACCCTTCTTATTACCCAAACATAGGATAATTATTTTGGAATACTACAGAAAAAATTCTGGAGCTACATGCCTTCTTTGCATTGAAGAAGGTAACCAAAATTCCACTCCCAATAGCTTATGGGAACTATTCTTGTAGTGGAAAAGGAGGTTGATGGTGAACTTAAAAGTTTAGGGATGGCATAATTCTATTTGGAGTGGAAGAACTTTGATCCACTTGACAAGATAGCGACGACACTTCCCCAGGTAACAGACCCTCATGAGCCTCACTTAGAATATCTCTGGGAAGATTTCTAAGACGATTTTGAGGTCTAAAATCAGAATTTCATCTGGATGACAATGGTTATGATGAAGAGGCTCAAGCTTTGAAAGTTCCCCAATGAATTTTTGGATACTGGGTCTACAATAGACCCACAGTATAAGGCTCAAGGAGTAGATAAGATGGCTCTCCCTCCGGTGGACTGGGACACCCCGAAAGGCCCGATGATTTAAGACATCACCCATGATGTAATTGAATGTAGTCATGCATATTTCTAGAAGTTGTTTCCAAAGAGTACAAAAAGAGTTGGCCCATTTTTTAAAGGATCTACTTCTGGGGCCAAAACCTCCACACAGGGGGAAGATAGAGGAAAAAGAAAAATGGGAGCCACGGCTCAAGTTTAATCAAACATTATGGTTCTCACTGTAGAGAAAGTGCAACTTCATCTCGTAGTGTCCTAGTAGATGAGAGAGGTGTTATACACCCATCTTGGTCTCCTAGTAGTCAAGGCAAAGCCTTCCCTCCCTTCTGGTTCCCCTTCCCTAGTAGAACTCATGATCTGAGAAGCGGGGACATGAGCAGAGGAAAAATGCATGGCCATGTTAGATGTCGGGCTGCCATTGGTAACAAAGAAAAAGAAGAAAGGAATAAGTGTTCCTTAGCCTAAGGTAGAGGCAGAGCTTGGGATGCCCAAGATCCCCAAAATATAGATTATCTCCTTGGACTCCTCAGAGTTGGACAATTAGCTAGAAAACTCCCCAGAGAACTCCCCTCCGCACAATGACTTTGATGATATATTTAAGATAGATGAACTTGTAAATTTACAAGGGGATATTGGGAGAGTGGTGGAAGAAATCACCACCCAAGAGGAAGTAATAATCCCCACTGTAGGGGAAATACCAGAGAAGGAAGCTGTCAATGTGCAGGAAGTCCCGGTAGAAGAAGACAAAGGGAAACAATAGGTGAACATCCTAGATGTTTAGGAAATCCTTGTTATAGAGACCAAAATAGAGAAGAAGTAAGCATCAGATGAGCATTTGGTTGCAGCTAAGGGAACCGGACCCACGAGAACAACTGTAACCTCATCTTCTATGCTTTAGATGCCCTTCCCCACCCAGAGCAGGGTAACCTTTGGCAAGGTAGTTTCAGCAGCCCAATATCCAACCATTGGCTAGACACCTACACCACCTCCAGAAGACAAGACAATGGAGGAAAACATCCTGTAGATGATGTCGGAGAATAGCACCAGCAAGAGGGAGAGAACCTTGAAGACATGAATGTGGATTCCATAGATGCTGCTAAGGACATCAAGGCAGAGAATACTAATACCATGAAAGTAGATGATGTAGGTGGTCCAGGAAATGCAGAAAAGGAGTTGGAAGAGACTACAAATACCAGGGACAAACAGAAAAACCCTAGAGGGGATACACTTGATCAAACTTTGGCAGCAAGGCCATCCCCACCACCACAATGGTTGGTGGACTCAAGAAAGAGGAAGGCCCCAGTGGCGGCAAAGACCCATCTCTCCTTATATGAGATGATGACAGGCATAAAGTGCCGCAAAGGAAAAGAAGGCCCAGACACTCCATACCATCTAGACTAGGCCGAGTGGAGATAAAGTTTTAATAGTTGCAACACCTCCCCTAGAAATAGATGCAGAAATAGTGAGAGCTGAAGATTACACCATTACAAAGGTTCCTCTGGGGAGGAGTGATAAGCAGGGTGAGTTAGACTTGATGAGAGAGGAAACCAAGGTAGTGGAACTCCAGTATGACAAACAAGTGCTAAAGTTAAAGGAGGAAAGAGACAAAAATGAAAATCTCCTCAGACTTCTAGTAGAACTTGCATAGCCACTGGCTGAGATCAGTCCAAAAGCTTCCACATCTAGACCACCTCTTCCGTAGGGTGACATAGATGCGCTAAGAAGTATAAAAAAAAAGGTATAGGTGGTTGATGACTGGGTGGTCGAACAGGTAGGAAACATCTGGCATTTCCTGGTAACAACACTCCTAGACCTGTACGCAGTCAAAAACATTTTGTAGAGGGCTAAAAAGGCCATTTCTCTATGGGAGAGAGAAAATGATCAATATGAAGCATGGATGAGCAAATTGGGAGAGCTCATGGGTCTCAGGGAGGAAGTCATCAATGAGGATGGAATTTTGGGGGAAGAGTCTTTTGAATTCATCCAGGTACAGTACTCCAGACTTGATCTCAAATTGGAGATAAGCAAGCAACTGGTAGGGGCCCTAAGGGACAAAGTTTTAGAGGTGGGGTATTCTTTAAATTTGTTTAAGGCATTCATTTCAAGGGTTTTGGGTGTCGGTCCCTTTAGCACGGATACATGTACTTCAGAAGAATATGTCATGGGGAAGTTTGATGACATAATGGATTCCCACTATCAATCCTTGGAGGGAATAGATGGAGCAAGAATTTCATGTATATCTTGCATGGTGCTCCAGGCCCATGATGCTGTAAAGATGGCCACGAAATTCAAAGGGAACACCCTAGATTTGGGTGAACAATTGGGGGCAGCCAAGTTCAACCAGGCTAGCATCAAGGATATTGATGAAGATGGAGTTTCCCAACTCCTGGAGGCATTTAACACATACAAGGAACAATAAGATTTCTCCAGATTCCAGATAATTTCACTAGCACGGTGCATTCTCTTACATTCATTATTCTTTGAGCGTAAGCTCCCAGAATCTGGAATTCTGGATCCAACCATTTTGTATTCTTTCGGTGGCCTGTATACAAGTTCCCCAGAGCCAACCGATCACTATCTAGTAGTTAATAACAAGGTTAGAAAATAGGAAATCCTGATAGAGTGTGTCAGATGGAAAGGTGGTTCTTACAGGTGGTCTTCCAAGGTGCCACTCTAGTACTAACTACCTAGCGCATTGAAGATAGTGAGCTACATATTGCATTGATGAGGCATGTAGCCTCAAACTTTGGAAAGATTAGATTTCTTCTCTTCTTCCTCCAGCACTCTTCTCAATGTCGATTCTTCCATACTTTCTTCTTATCTTTTTCTTCTGACATGTCAGACCTCGGTTCTTTTCAAGGTGATTGTAAAGTGGTGCAGGTAGTACCAGCCACTGGATATTGTATTTTATTGTTTAGTGTATAGTTGTATTAGGTTAGCTTTAGGGAAACCTATATCTATAAATAAGAAGTCTGACCTCATTTCAAGGGTCGGAAGAATTGATGATTTTGTAGTCCATATACTTTTAGCATATTTGTTCCTAGTAGTTGTAGGATTTCAATGCTCAGTAGTTCTTAGTAGTTGGATGCTCTCTTAGATCCATTAATGTATGCACCAATGATGCTAGAAAACTATTAATTAAGAAGGAAGGATTCTCGCAATGATGTTGTTGGTGTCTTGATCTCTAAGTTAACGCTCTTTTGTGATGTATGTTTATGATGTCCTTTTCTCTAATATTTAAGTAGATTAATGACCTACTTCCCTCTTTCTATTGAATATGTATGAACTGTTGGTTTTGTATGCATTCAATATTTAGTGTAGTTCGTTAGAGCATGGTTGATGTTTTAAATGTATTTTCATAACTATAAGTAGAATAAATACACTTTGACCCTGGCATATCTTTTGAATTTTATTTGATAATCCAAATTCTTGTAGGAATCCCTTACTTACCAAAATCCTTGAAGAAGATGAGTCAAAAACTAGCTATCCCTCCAAATAAAATAGTCACACACCCAACTTAGCCCCCTGCACTATCGAGACCTGACACTCAAGTCCTTGAAGGCCCAGAGAATTTATTCCCCAAACAACCTTTACAGGCAAAGTTGGCTGGTACCCTGGTACCCAGTGAAAACTTATCTTCTATTGATGAGACCGGTCACAAAGTCCCATCAACACATGGGAGGTGATCTAAAAACTAGAAATATTCATGGACCATGAACACTGAAGACCCTGTAGGAGAACTAAAGCACGCACAAGCTCAAACTACTAAACACTCAAAGCATACGCACTTAGCTCACTGGTAATTTGCAAAAATCACACTTAATCCCTCCTAATCGCTCACTATAATTTGTTCATGGTAAAATGTAAAAATGGCAAGTGAAACCCCATTTATACCCTTAGGTGAAAATGCATCGCTTCCTTTTGCAAGTCCCGAGAAAAGGAAAACCTCCAGACTTCGGGCCTAGGGATTCTATGTAATGACACCCTCTAACAAAAGAGGAAGTGGTGGAAAGAAACCCAAAGTCTGGAATCTAGCCACACAAAGAAACAAAAACACTCCAGGACCGGGTCCCAGAGGGAGAGAAACCAAAAAGAAAAGAAGACAGCATCCCCGTAGAAGCAAAGGCCAAAGGAAAAAAAAAAGAGAAAGAAACAAGGGAAAAAGCAGAAAAAGGGGGACCCAATATTTTGTACACAAAATGTAGGTATAGGTATGCAGGGCATAACAAATGGTGACTCACTGGGATGAATGCCTTAGTGCACTTGAGAACCATAGACTCTCTGGTTAGCAAAACTAGAACTCATCCTTACCTGGAGCATCTCACTTGCAAGGCATGAGGTGTCTGATGAAATCTGACTCATCATTGATTCAATCCTTCAATTTCTTGTCAGCCGTGAAGTGTGTGCTTTGGAATAAAATCAATCTGATGACTTTTGGGAGAAGTAGAGTTATGGCACTAAGTACATTAGACCAAAATCATTATATTCTGCATGATCCCCCGGATCCCAAAATTCTCTATTCTCCAGTTTTCTTTCTTTTCTTTTGAAGATGGGAAGGTGTTACTTATTTCACCATGAACCTTAGGCTTAGCTAATTTTTACGGTGGTACTTCTTTCACCTTGCAATCCATTTTAATTTTTTGAATAGGAGAGAGGTTTCAGACCTGGGATATTATTTTGATTTTTGAACTTGGCCAATAACCAGTGCAACCGATCTATTCTCAAGGATCATACGAATACTTGCTTCTTAGATTTTCTGTTAACTGATGTCAAGATTTTCAAGATGTGAATCTGATGAAGATTACCCATAACCTTTTACCATATGTACAAAATAACTCTGGAGTGTGGGAAAATTCCACCATGCTAACAATATATTTCAAGCTAACCAAAATGCATAAGGCATCATTCCAAGGACTAGATGTCATGCAAAGCATACCTATCTAGAAGGAGAGGACAACATGTCAGGAACCCGAAAAAGAAAGACACAAACAACAAAAAAAGAAAACCCGAAGACACAACGAGACAAAGAAAGGAAAGAAGACATCCCCAGAAGACCACCCACAACTATTTACAAGGATAGACACTCCCAAGGAGTGTCGAGAAAGATATTTACAAGCAGGAAAAATTTACATATGATACAACTTTGGGCACCCTACCTCTCACCTCATTCAAAGTAGAGTTTGAGGAACTATCCATTAATGAGAAATGGAACGAATTCTCTAGTCATAGTGTTGAGGTGATAAGTGTTGGCCCCGTGGATCTCTAAGATCAGGTATGGTCCAAGCCAGAACCTTTGAAACTTAGTGTCCTTTCATTTCTTCTCTCAAGCCTTGTACCACAAGAGGACTAGATCTGAGTCTCAAAAGGCTTTATATTGGGCTCTCCGGTCAAAAAATCATTTGACAACTACTTAATGACACAAAAAATGTTCCAGTTCCACATATCTTTGTTCTTCCATTCTTACGTGGTTCAAAAGCCAAACTTCCATAATGTTGTCTCGGGCGTTGAATTCCTGCATGAATTTTAAAACTAGGATTTGTAAGTTGATTGGGAACACAGGATTTTGGCCATAAACCAAGTGAAATGGGGAAGTCCCAAGGGATTCGTTCATTCTGATATGATCCACCCAAAGGGAAAACCTAAGTTTTTGGTGCCAGTCCCGGGGGTTTTGCTCTAGTAAATGTTTGATCACTTCCAGCAGATTTTTATTGGTAGACTCAGTAACACAATTACCCATGGGATAATAGTTGTTGGAGACCTTCAAGGTGATCTTCCTTGGATAGGTCCATTCTAATATTTGTGCTAAAGAAAACGTCGGACCATTGTCACACACGATAGCAAAGGGAATTCCAAACCTTGTGACTATGTTTTCTTCTAAGAATTTGATAACTACATCTGTTGTATTGTTGTTGCATGGGATTTCCTCAAACCACTGGGTACAATAATTGATCACAGTCAAAATATACTAGTGTTTGGCAGATGAGTTGGGGTTTATTTCCATGATAAAATTGAATGCCCATTGGGAAAAGGGACAAACTTCAAAGACCGACTGCAAAGGTATGGCTGAGTTCCGCTCATGATGGGCTACAGTTTGGAAAGTGTGGCACTTCCTCACATGAGTGTGTACATCTTTGAAGACGAAGGGCTACTAATATATGGCCTAGAGAATCTGATGAGAAGTGGCATCAGTTGAGCCATGCCCAGTTCCGAATTGCCCATGGAATTATTCTATCATTTTGGCAGCTTGGTCCCTATCTATGCATCAGAGGTAAATCCCTTCAAAATTCCTATAGAAAAGCATTCAATTTTTTATAATGAAGTGTGCACTTTCCAGTTGCATGGCATGACATTTGTTAGGGGGAAGCCCCTCCAGGAATCTATTATTGAGCAATAGGTATACCAGATCAGTATACCATGGATCCTGGGTGATGGACTCCACAGTATAGGTTTGACATTTAATGTTTGGAGTTACTTCTGTCATTTCTCTACATAGTCCCTGGCCTCAGACTATCTTCATTGGTTTCATTTCTAGATCATATTCTTGGAGGATGGCCATCCATTTCCCCCAGTTTTCACCAATTTCACTCTATAGCAGTAAAGATTTGACGGCCTAGTCTAGAATGATGGCATGCACTTTGCTCCAGAGAATATAGTGCTGGAATTTCTTCACGTCCTAGACTAGAGAAAAGGCTTGCTTTTCCAAGGGTGTATATTGGACTTTGACATTTTTGAAGGGGGAGCTCATGAAGGAAATAGGTCACTCTTCCCCCTCAACCTTCTGGGTTAAAACAATAGCTACAAAATGCGGTGAAGCGAAGGAGTAGATATGGAATGGGAGGGAATAGTATGGACTTGCCAGGACTTGTGCCTCCACTATGGTTTGCTTGATCTGATAAAATGCTCACTTCACTTTGGGGCTCCACTCAATCTTGGTATCCTTTTTACATCATTTCATTGAGTGGTTTGACAATCTCGATGAATCCATTAATAAAATGTCAGATAAAATTTATCTTTCTGATGAAAGATCTCATCTCATTTTTACTACCGGGTATTTGCAGATTCAGTAGTGCTTCAACTCTCTCAAGGTAGATGGATATCCCCTTCTCAGAAACTATAATCCCAAGCAGCTTCCCTTCAGTGATCCTGAATATGCATTTCTTAGGGTTGAGGGAGATGCCATACCAACGACATCTCTCATAGATTTGAGCAAGATGGGCGAAGTGATCACGTATGTTCTGGGAAAAGACTGTTAAATCATCCATGTAGATGATTATGCATTTGTTAAATAGGCCCTTGAACCCAATGTCCATGGCCTTCTAAAATGTGGCCCCCAGATTAATTAGGCCAAAGGGAATTCTCTAATATGCAAATGTTCCCCACTTGGTGGTGAATGTCATTTTCATTCTATCCTTGAACTTAACCATAACTTGGTTATATCCAGAGTACCCATCCAAGAAGGACATCATTTGGGAACCATTAACAATCTGTAACACCTCATCTAGCAAGGGGAGAGGGTGATTGACCTTCTTGGAGGATTTGTTTAAATTGCATAAATCCACACATAGGAGGATCTCACCTTTCTTCTTGCACATGGGGACGAGGTTAGCAACCCATGTTGTTCGGATAGGAAAGATAATTTGGGTGGACAATAATTTCTAAACCTCCTGATGAATTAAAGGCTCGATCAATGGGTTTACCGGCCTCTACTTTTGTCGGAAAGGTTTGGCATCTAGTTTTAGGGGGATGGTATCAGTCATGATGGATGTATCATAGGTTTTTAGATCCTCATACCCCCAGGAAATAACATCAATGTATTCTCGGAGAACCATAAGAATCTTCTCCTTCTCCTCTAGGGAGCAGGAGGTACCAATGTGGACCAATTTTTCTTCATCAGCCTTGCCGATGTTGACCTTTTCAAATTTCCCTCCCTCAAAGGAGGGTGATATCTTTTCTCAACCTTGGGGGTCCAAATCAAAGATACATTCTAGAGCTACCATCCCCTTACAGATTGTTTTGGTGGGTAGGTCGATGATCCCATCATCTTCTTCACCCTGCTCGGTATCGTTATGATCAATTTCTTCCACTATCTGATCCTTGAAGATGCCAACATTGGCCATGAAGACCAGAATATGTTGGTCATCCTCAAAAACTTGAAAGTGGTTGATATTATCCAAGATGGATGGGGTGGGGACCATTTCAATAGAAAATTTCTAGAGCTGGGAACTAGCCATCAGATCGAGGATGGTAGCGGACATAGCAAGGGCATCCAAAACATAGTTACATTTTTGGGGAATGAGCTCGATGCAAAAAGAATCAAAATCCTTAATTAGGCTCCATGCCTAGTTGTGGTGTGTGGCCATCCTTTCTTCATGACATGTGTATTGGCTCCAGACCTCTTTTACAATCAGCTTTGAATCATCGATTGCCCAGAGGCAGGTGATCCCTTTTCTCAATGAAAATAAAATTCTGAGGACCAAGACCTAATACTCCATGACATTATTGGTGTATTTAAACTACAACATGTAAGATGTGAGGAAGTATTTCCCTTGTAGGTTGATTAGTTCCACTCTGGTCCCACAGCCTTGTTTAGACCGGGATCCATCAAACTTTAGGATCCATAAATCATTGTTCATTTTCTAGGGCTAGGGAGGTGAAGTGGAATTTGAATTGGTTTTGGGATGTTTGGGAGGTGATTCCTCCATTTTTGAAGGTGCATGGGTGAGGATTTCTTCTGGAGAATCCTCTAGTTCAGATTATTGGAAGAGCAACACCTTTGGTGTGCCTCTAGGTGGATTACTTGGTCTAGGTGAACTGGCTTTACTTTCCTTCTCTCAGAGGTCAGTGATGTGGTGGGTAGTAGTAGTAATGCAAGGTTCACACTCTAGTTCAAAAAAAAATTATAGTGTACCCGACACCAAGTGTCAGACAAGAGAGTTGCTAGAGTTGCCTAGCTACCTTTTGAGTCTACCTCAGACTTTAGTTTTTTGTCCAGGTCCTGAATTCTCTGAGTGATGATAGGATCCTCCTTGGGGATGAAATCAAAGGTCAAGATATCTTGTGCTTGGTATACCCTAAGGGAGGATTCAGAGAAAAGGACTTCATTTACCCTCCCAACTTTGGTGAGGGCCTGTTTCATTCTAGGTTCACTCTCCACCTGAATCTAGTTTGATTTCCCCTTCCAGGAGAGCCACAAGTGGGAGAAGTCCATAGAAAAATACCCATTAAGGGCCTTTGACCAATTCTAACTTAATAAAATCTCATAAGTTTTAGGGATGTCCACCACTTGGATGTCTATGTTTCTTGATATCTAGGGATCTTGGACAAGCCGAATTTGGACATTCTTCAATTCACTGACCATTTTCATAGTAGTTTTTTCCAATTAGACTACTGCACCTTTGGATGGAGTTGGTGTGAGTCTGAGATTCTGGTAGATAGATAAGGGCATGATGTTTCACGAAGCACCAGAATCTACCAAGAAATTTTATAGTTTCTTCCCTTGAATATTCAAGCCTAGTAGGAAGGGAGGATCCTTTGTGTTTCCCCAGAAGATGGTCGAGTTGGCATCGTCAAATGTGATAGTCTTTGGTGGATGACTAATAGCTTCTGGGTTTCCCAAGAGTTGCAGAAGGGACTTCTTCTACTCAGGATAGTTTAGCAAAACCTTCATCAAGTTCATGGAGGTGGTGGTTCTCTCTAACACCTTAGTGATGTCAAACTGTCCCCCGGGGTAAAGTTGGCTCCCCCTAGCCGGATCCCTGGCTTGGTTAGGGCTAGGTCCTTTCAGTGGAAAGGAGTGACCATTTGTGTTGTTCTGGGGAGTATTCTTGGGTGGCATTGATGCATAAAATGACCCTTTGCTAGCCTGACTCCAAGTGTTGTATGCATTTTGCAGGTTGGTGAAGGCATTGGCCTCAAAGGTCAAGATGGATTCATCAAAGAACCCCTGTAACTCAAGTTCTTCTTTGTCTTCTTTGTCTGTCCCAAAGAAGATGGTCTCACACATGAAGGTAGTTTGAGGAGGCTCTGATGAGGATGATTCTAGGGGAGTGGGATTAATAGGTTGTTGTCTGTCTGACTGGGAGATCATGATGATCTTCTCCAGTGTGGCACATTTCACCTCAAAATGGGAGTCAGTGTCATGCAATCTACACCAATTGGTCAGGGGGTGGAATTCTATGAGCTGTATAGAATGAATTGGTCCAGCACCACCCTAAGTGGTGTTTTGATTCGAAGGAGGACCTCTGGTAGTTGCATTATTATTCCATTGTTGTTGGTTGGACTGAGGCCCATTATTATAGTTCTGACCTTTGGAATTGGTGTTTCATTGTCTAGAGAAAACATTCCCTCTCTGTGAATTGGAGTTGTGAGGTGTGGAAGGCCCCACCTTCAGCTCTCCCATGTCTATTTTTAATGAGGACACCAATCATCAGAGGGATTTAACCTCAGTGGATAGCTGGGTAGTTGTGTCACAATGTGACGGCTATTGTGGTGAAGTCCAAGGGAAAGTGGTAGAAGCTCCCAAAGTCGAGGATTAAAATCCTTCAATCATGGATGACTAGAAGAAAGGTACTTCAGAGGGTTGTGTAAAATTTTGTTACATCTATTGTGGCTAGTTCCAGGGAAGGTATTCCAGACCTGGTATTATCTGGGTTTGAGATGGGTAAACATACCAAGCTGTTGACCTAATAGTGGTAGGCCCATGGCTATCATTGGGGTACCCATTTCTAGATTGGGGTTGTATTCCCTAGTGTAAGGATTTCTATCGAGTATCGTATTGAAGGGTAGGCTATGTCCAATCCCACCAAGAGCTTTGCTCAAACCATGGGACAACTCCAGGGCTAAGTTGTAAACTTTTTCCAGAGTATCCCGGTCATTAGTGGTGGTGATTATCCAGAGGAGAATGGAAATAATGGGGTCCATGTCATTCAAGTATGTCTGGATGGTTACATTAGTGAATGGGATGAAAGGACCCGTGCACCGCTTCAAGGTATGTTGGAACTAATGGTTGAATTTAGCGAGGGGCTCATTTGGTTCCTTCCTGATGGAGATAAAATAGTTTTGGGACCAGGTTGGGTCCACATACATGCAGAAGGCTGCCAAAAAGGTGTCTTCCATATTCTTCCAACTATTGATGGAGTTGGCAGGCAAGTTTAGGTACCAATTTAACTCATTCTATCTTAAGGATAGGGGAAACATCTGAGTTACAACATCTTTAAGTTGTATCTAGTGTCTGTTCATGGCATCCATATAGGCTTGGAGATGCTCTTCTATAGTTCAGGGGCCTAGATGCTCATACTTGGGGCATATCTTCTCCAGATGTGGAGGAAGATCATTGGTGGCACCAGGAAACTGCCCCATTGGGGACCCTATATTACCAAAGTAGGTTGACATTGGGACTGTTTGGTTTTGGCTGGGTTGAACATTAGTCCCCAGGATTATCTGAGGGATTTGGTTATTCTGGTGTGTAGTGAATCCCTAGATAAGATTGGTTGGCTGCTTGGTTTTTTGGGTTCTACTCTTTCAAATGGGAGTTCTGAGTTCTATAAATTCTCTAGGATTTGGGGCGGATCAAAGGATTCCTTCAAAACATAAGGCTGAAAACAACCCTATCCTGCAAAAATTTGGGTTCCTAAAACCACTGCTTGGGGAGCCCTTGGGCGGTGTGAAATCAAAATCTTCTGAGGGAGATGAGCTCATGCCCTCCTTCTAGTGCCAGTTTCTATTGACAGGACTTTGTGACTGGTCCTGCCAATAGTGATAAGTTGTCACTGAGTACCGGGGTACCGACCAACTTCTCCTGAAGAGGTTTACCAGATAATAAATTCTCCTTGCCTCCAAGCACCTGGTAGTCAGGTCTCTACAGTCCATGGAGCTAAGTTGGGCAAGTGACTATTGTTTGAGGGGATAGCTCTGTTTTTACTCATCTTCTCAGAGATTTCAAAAGGGATGGGGCTTCCTGCAAGTATTTAGGCTTAACAAAGAAATTGCAAAAGATAGATCAGAGTTAAGATATATTTCTACTTATAGTTACATAATATATGTTCAAACATCAACAATGCTCTGATACCAGAAAACTAAACTAAATATTGAATACACACAAAACTAGTAATTCATATGCATTCAATAGAAAGAGGAGATAGAACATTAACTAAATACAAAATATCAGAGAAAAGGACATGAGAAAATATACAGCACAAAAGATATCGCTAACTTGGAGATCAAAACAACAACAACATCATTTCCATAAACTATTCTTCCTTCTTCACTAACTCAAATGGTTCCAACATCACTCGCAAGTACAATCATGGCTCCAGGGGAACATTCTAAGATACTAAAACAACTGAGCATTGAGCTCCTAAAAAAACTAAAATTAAAATGCTATGCTTCTATTACTACCTAGACTACAAAATCATCAATTTTTCCAACCCTTATTATGGTGTCGAACTTCTTATTTATACACAAAGTTTAACCTAAAACTAACCTAATCTAACTGTACACTCAACAGATAGAATACATTATCCTATGGATGATACTACCTACACCACTTACAATCACCTTGAAATGTGTAGAGGTCTTACAAGACAGAAGAGGAAGATAAGAGGAGAAATCTAGAAGAATTGGCATAGAGAAGAGTTTCGGGGTATTTATAGAATAAATTTGATTGTCTCGGTATCCAAGGCTACATGCCTCATAAATACATATTGTGGCTCCCTATCTTCAATGTGTGCTAGGTAGTTAATGTGGGAGCGGTGCCTCAGGAGAATCATCTATTAGAACCATCTCCTCCATCTGACATATCTTACCTAGATCACCTACCTGCTAACCCTTATTAACTACTTGATAGTGATTGGTCAGCTCCAGGGAACCTGGACGTAGATCACTATGAATGAATACAAAACTTTGAACCCAGAATTCCAGAGTTTGAGAGCTTACACTTAAAGATAATGAATCCTCAAGACTGTACCCTACCTGTAAAAATCTTCAGAGACCAAAGGACTTTATTATTCCTTGTTTTGTTTGAAGGCCTCCAAAATCTAGCCAATTCCATCCTCATCTATGTCCTTGATGCAGTCCCAGCGGTTGTTGACAACCTTGAACTATTCATCAACATCGTTGGCCCCTTCTTTGAATTTTGTAGCCACTTTTTCTACGTCATGAGCCTGGAGCATCATCTTCATTAAGAACAACATTTTTACTCCATCAAAATCTCCAGCGGACTGGTATTGGGACTCCATCAGCTCATCAAATTTACTTAGTACAAAATCTTCCAGAGCACAAGTTCTAGTGGTGAAGGGATTGACTTGCAAAACCCTTGTTACAAATGTTGTATATAAATCCAAAGAATTCTGGACTTTTAGGATTCTACTCTTTAAGGCTGCTACTAGTTGCTTGCTAACCTCAATTTTGAGGTGAAGTTTGGAGTACTGGACCCAGAGGAACACAAAGAGTTCATCCCCCAAAATACCTATTTCTATAAGGGCTTCCTCCCCAAAGTTCATCATTTCTTCTAAATTGAACCTCCACTCCTCGTACTTTTCTATTTTTTTCTCCCATAGGGAGAAGATGTCATTCACCCGGTCCAAAATGGTATTGGCCTAATAGAGGTCTAGGACTGTTGCTACCAAGAACTGTCTTATGGTTGTGGTTTTCTCAGTGACCCACCCATCCACAGCCTGTGCCTTCTTCTTCATGGTCCTCAAAGTATTAATATCACCCTACAGGAGTGGCATTCTAGAAGTGGAGGCTTCCGGATGGATCTCAAACAATGGTTGTGTTAATTCTATGAGAAGCCCAAGGAGATTTTCATTCTTTTATCTTTCCTCCTTCAGCTTCTGCGCCTGCTTGTCATACTGAGCCTCAACTACCTGGGTAGATTCTTTCAATAGGTTCAATTCACCATATTTATCTCTCCTCCCTAGAGGAACTTATGTAATTATGTATTCTTTGGCCCTTACAACTACCACCTCTGCATCTAGGAGAGGTGTTTCCACCACTGTGATAGTACTTCCTCCTGGACCAGTCTGAAGGGTATGGATGGTTAGGGCCTTCTTTGGATTTGGGGCCACTTGATGTTGGGCCATCATTTCATCCAAGGAGAGGGTAACTCTCACTACTTCTAGGTCCTTTCTTTTCCTCGACTCTACCAGCCACTACAGTGGCAGTGGTGGTCTTATGGCTAGGTCTTGAGTAATAGGTTTTTCCTCAGGAGTAGGCCACTCTTCTTTGGCATTTATGGTCTCTGTGGAATCCTTTTCTTGCTCCCCAGGATTCCCTGTGTCTCCTACCTTAGTGGTGTTCTCATTTGTGATTTCGGGGACCCCATCTTTGTTGGCACCTATAGAATCTACATCTTTGTCTCCGGGGTTCTCCCCCGTGCCTTGTTGCTACTATATTTCTTTAGCATTATCCACAGGGACATTCTCCTCCGAGGGCACATCTTCCAGAGGGTGTGAAGGTGTCTAGCCTAGATCTAGATGTTGGGCTACAAAGAACACCTGGCCAAATGTCAGATTCTAGGGTGTGTGATCACCCAGATTAACTTGAGGCACCTGGAGCATGTTGGTTGGGGTATGGTTGTTCCCAAAGGTCTAGTTTCCCCTGCCATCGTTGGCTGCTCATCTTGATTTTTCCTTCCTTCCATCTCGGTCCCTAGGATTGGTGTTTCTTTAGTACTTTGTATATTCACCAATATTTTTTGTTTCTCTTGTCCTTGTTCTTGTTCTCCGACTTCTTCCTTCAGGGAAATTTATTTTTGTTGTATTTCTCCCTCCCTGGGGATATTTTCCACCTCTTACACGGTAATTTCCTCCACTACCCTTTTCATGTCCTCCTGCAAATTGATGAGGTTTCCCTCTTGAAAGATGTCATGAAAATCATCATGGGCAGGGGAGACCTCTTGGGGATTGTCAGCTTCGAGGGAGGAAGGGATAACCTCCACCATAATATTGCTCGTCATTCTGGGGCCTACATCTGCACTTGGTGGAGGGTTTTTTATTCTTTAATTCTTCCTTCTTATCTACAGTGGGACCCTGATGTCCATGATAGCTGCATTCTCATCCTCTATGTTCAACACTTGGCTCATTAATGTTGCAAGTGATGGCAAGCCTGTCATGAGGGTGGATCTCACCAGAGTAATCGGAAGGCCAAGAGAAATATGGGCTCTCAATGTTTCACTCAGCTGGCGAGATGCCTCAAGCTAAGTATGAATTTTCTCCAAAATAGGGAGTGGATCTAGGGTGCGACCTGGGAAAGGGTGCCTTCTTTTTCTTTCCCCCTACCTCTTCTTGGCCTGGCCACTCCAAATGCCGAAGAAGACACCAACAAAATTGGACCCCAGGAGCACTTTTCTTACACACTTGTGCAAAATACTCATGGTTGTGCTAAACGATGCCCTGGGTGACATCCTCAATGGTTAGAGTCTCTGGGGTGTCCCAGTCCATTAGAGGGAGATTCATCTGGTTGATCCCCGTTAGTTTGTAAGACAAGTCCTCCAAGGGCCCACTATTGGAAAAATCTGCTGGAAAGGTCCAAAGGCCGAGGCTCTTCATCATCCCTTGGTCATCCTTAAATACCTCCACCCCCAGACGTCAAAATTACCTTGGCAACCTACCTAGAAATCCTCTATGTGAGGCTCATGTGGTGTAGACGCCCAAGGCAAGGCTGTGTTGATCTTTTTGAGTGGGTCAAAATTGTTCCTTGCTAGGTGGAACTCAGCTAGTCGCAGACTCTTTAACTTATTATCAGCCTCTTTGGCCATTGCAAGGCTGCAAGAATAGTTCTCACAAATGATCGAGAATGGGATGGGGGTAACCTTCTTCACTCTATAAAATGCTTTAAGTTCTAGGATTTTCCTACAGAACTCCAAAATAATAATCCTATCCCCACAATGCTTAGGGACTAGGTAGGGCTTGCCGAAAAACCTGGTCACCCATATGTATGAATGTTGATGAAATTGAATGAAATAATTTTCTAATTTACTCACCAAGGCCATAGCCTCCTTTGATAGCTGGTAACTGGCATCCTCAGATGGGAGCAAAATGTTGAAGAAAATGAAGGTGTTGTTTACTCTACAAAAATTGGGGAAGCTGGCTTCCCATTGGATTTGTGGGAAATGGTCCCACAAAGCATTATGGTTGGGCCTTGTCCCAAGGACATCCACTATAACTAAACTCCAAATTTTGGGTCTCTGTTGTGCTAATGCCCATAACACATATGAAGTCATGTAGAACTTTGATGTCTTGCTGACATTGTTCAACTAAAAATTTACATGCTTGGCAACAATGGTTGCCCAGTCAAAGTTCTACCCACTGGTAGAGATGCCGAACAAGAAGTACTACATCCATGTAGAAAAATCCTAGGCATGCAAATCTCCGAAGACCTGACAATATAAGAAGATGATACCCATTTGGATGCTTTCTTTAAAATCTATTCTGGGGATCTCCAACATCATCTTTTTGTAATCTTCCCTCGGAGTCTTCAACCATTGGGCATTGAGGTGATGTCAGGCCACCGGTTGAACTTTGTTAAAATCTTGCAACGCTGTGGCCCAGGAGATGAAAATAGAATTAGATAACTGGGGGATTCCTAACCCCGAAGCAAATGTAGCAACATCCAAAGATACTAAGGGCACTAGGTAGCCCATTGGAAGAGTGGTAGCAAGAATAACTACCTAGATGGTGGTGTGGTAGTGTTTGGCCAGAGTGAGAATAAACTTTGGAGCCTGCATAGAATAGGGGAAGCAAGTGGCTTTGATGATGCCAAAGGTGGCCACATTCTTTTCCATATTATCTCTGGCAGAATGCTGAGTGTACATTATTCTAAAAAGCCCTTGTAGTTCGGCCCAAGGCCTGAACTCAATGTCAGTGATCAGCTACACCTTAGAATCCACCTTGGATCCTACTAGGACACCATCCTTCATATATTCGAATGTTAATGGGAGTTTCTCTAGCATTGTCTCGGCCCTTGTCTTGGTGGCCACCCGGGTGGAAGTGGAAGGACGTTCCAGACTTTTGGGAGGAGTAATTATCTCAGACATGTTGATCATTGAACTATTGGTAACCTGCAAGACCAGACAACTGTCAGTACAATTTATAAAAATAAATAAGTTTCTAGATTTTAGATATTTCATCGCCATTACACACCTTTTTAGAAAGATGTTAGCTTGCATCAAATCCTGAAAATGTGATAAACAATAACTTTGGATTTAATCAACACCTAGAGACTCTAGGGGAGTTCTATTCTATGTGACAATGTGATGAAGTTCATGGGATTACTTGGAACCCAGAGTCATGAGAAACTAGCAATTATTGAAAGGATCAGGAAGTGAACCATACTAGGCTAACGTTGGTTGTCATGTGGTCATGCAATAAATAGAGTAATGGCACTTAATGGAGATAGATGTCTAGACACAAATGAATTGAATGCCAGATGGGATGGTTTTGAATGCTCATACGTGGGGTAATTTAATCCCACCATCAATGCTGAAATGATAGAGGAGAGAGGAAACTACCATATCTTGAACAAGCAAGGTACCGAGTTCATACTACATGAAAACCAGGTGGGAAAGCTCAAAGCTTAAGTTCAACAATGCGGAGAGCACGGTGAGCTTGCCACAGGAAGGGTCAGACATGACATAATAGAAGACAATATATAGAGGCACATTATAAACTATTGGCAAGTTGACTTCCTGAGGAAGCATGGCTTATTTTTTATTGTCAATCATGGCAACAAAGTCATACTAAGTTTCTGTCAAAGATAACTTAGGAGATAAAATGACTAAGTACAGAAAATAGGACAAACAAAAAGATACAGAGATCAGCACATCAGCGCACATGTTAGAGATCACACCAGAGCATGCGTGCTTAGGTATATACTCTATGATGTATATACATACTATATCCAAATGTGCAAGGTATAGAACATCAATACGGAAAAGATACAGATAGATTAGTACACTGTAGTCCGGGAAATAGTCTAGAATACAAAGCACAGAAGCTGACTACTGTTTTGATCAATGTGTATTATTTTGTGATGCTAAGGCTATGCACCTTTAGTTATAAGTTTTTTATGATGTAATTAATGTTATTGTAAACATGCTTGAGCTGACTTGTTTGAAAGCATTGTATATTTTGTTAAGAGGCTGACTAAGTGTTATGTTTTGGGTCGTGCCTATTCGTTTGTAAAGATATAAGTATGTAATGTATTGTTATGTTACAGGGGGAAATAGAATTCAATTATTATGCAAGAGGAAGTTACAGAGGGATATTATAATGAAGTTAGAAGATGACATAGCTCTTTGAAGGAGTAAGAGCATCCACGCATACATGGAACTAATCAAACAACAATGTCCCTATAGCAGTTCATTTTTGATATAGTGCATAACAACATTCAGAGGGTTGTAGCCTTCATATTATTTGGGTGGTGAGCCTAGGCAGTGAGCCACCACCCCTAACAAGGTTATTGTAAAAGACTCCTAACAAGGTCCAACCCTTAACCAGGTTATTGTACTCAAATTGTAAAGACTGCTTCTAACAGGGCAAAGGAACTTTAACAGGTTCATTATACCTAGTACAATATTTTGTGGGTACTAATCCCCACTATAATTTTCATCTCATCAAGGTTCTCCATAATCATATCTTGTGTTATGTGTTCTTGTGTTATGATTCTTTGAATGCACATTTGATATATGTTTAATTAGCTGAAATATAAATAATTGACAAACATTGATTCACCC
>MU228055.1:277113-289279 GCA_018584345.1 Thuja plicata | reverse complement strand
CCTCTCAGTGTTTCTAACAATTGGTATCAGAGCTCTGGTCCTCTGAAAGAAAGTTTAACCACTTGAGGAGATCATGGACTCAACTGAAGCAAAACATTTGAAAAAGAATCTTGAAGTAGCTCTTGAAAATCTTGACAGGTCAGAGAAATAAAATGAAGAACTAAGATTGAAAAATGATGGCTCTCAAATACTTATCTAAAGACTTAGAAAAGATCTAAAAGATTGTTCTACAAGTGATCTAGGACAAATGGTCAAAAAGCTTAATGAAGAGAATAAATCTCTAAAGGATAAACTTGAAGATCTGGAGGAACAACTTACAGATATCCAGAACACCATTGAAGACAAGATCAAAGAAAGAAAATAATTGGAAGATGAACTTTTGCAGGCAAACATGAAAGTCTTGGAATTGGAAAACATGAAGAAAAAGTTGGAATCTGAATTAACAGAAGTAAAGGGTAAGATTGATAAAATCCACACAAGTTCTGATTTGATTCAATCCTAGCTCAATGCGCAAAGGAAAAAGGGGAACACTACAGGTCTTGGATTTAGTACAGCACAAGATGAAATCAAATCATCTCAAGAGAAATAAAAAACACTTGAAGCATCTTCAAAAGCTAAGAAAGTTGAAGATACTATAGAGGTTATATCTGAACCACCTAAAAGGGAAATCTGACAAGTTAATAGAACTTTTTATGCATGCAAAAAACATGGGCATTTGGCAAGAGATTGTAAAAAGGTAAGACCTTTTAATGGCTATTTTTTCTCTTGTAATAAATTTGGTCACAGGGCTATACATTGCAAGACAAGTCATAAGAATCAACATCAGCAGAATCACAGAAGAATGAATCAAAACAATCAGAGAAATCAATCTCAAAAGAATTTGCAGAACATTACATGTTAGATATGCAACTACAATGGACACATAGAAAAACAATGCAGCATGATGAGAAAGAACATCAAACCTCCTATCATTTGTCACACATGTGGAAAGGCTGGACATATCACAAGATTTTGCAGATCCAAAACTCAGAAACAAGAAGATCCCAAAAAGTCTCTATTTGAAGAGAAAGGAGAAGTCAATTTTGTCTCAGCAAATGAAGATTCAAGCAAAATTTGGGTTGAAGTAAAGAAGTACAAGAATGTTGAGCAAGTAGTTGTTGCATCCTTAGTGGATGCACCATCTACTTCTGCTTGAATAGACCTTCTTGGTCTTAGGGGGAGCTATTCTAGCTTAGAACCCCTGCATGGTTGGTGTACTCACTTCAGAGTATGTGCCTTTGGATTCATGGTTAAAAGCTCAGATTAAAGCTATATGCATTCACGCAGTATCTAAATTGCATCGGGATCAAAGTTTGAAAATCTCTATGTATGGTTGCAAGCATTAAATGTGAAAGATCATATAAAAAGAAGCTCATATTCGATCATTCTCACATTTACATTTGAAGAGCAAGAAATTGAAGAGCATTGGAGCACTAAGACACCCAGGCATGAAGGCATAGCAGTTTGAAAGTTGGAATGAACGGTTAATCAGTTTGAAAAGAAGCCCTAGCCGTTGCGCTATTTTAGAATTTCATGGAAACCCTACGTAAAAAATCACCAAGTAAGTAATGGCAACCCCAATTGTATTTGATGTAGCAAAAAGGAAGAGATTCATATTTAAGAAGCACCCATTTAAATCCATATTGGATGATGTGGAAGGGGCTTTCTCTAAAACTCCGCTTGGTGTTGTTCACATGGAATATATCCACGCATACATTTACTATAAAAAGGAATCATTAGGAGATGATAATATAGCTTCTCACATGGCATCAATGCTAAATAAGGACTTCACATTTAAAGATGAATTCGCGCACCTACAAGATAACCCTATTATCGAGTATTCAAATGTGCACAAGTTTGAAGAACCAGAATGGGTAAAAATCATGTTGAGCAGAATTCATGATGATCTATTTTGGATTGGTGATGTCCCTATCCGTATCACCTCAGACCTAATCCATCAGTTAACTAGACTTCCAATGACTGGACCAGTATTTCCCACTGGTAAAGATGTTAAGAAGAAGATTGAGAAAGTTTGTTTATCAAGAAGTGACAAGCGTGGTATGATAGTAGATCCCATCAAGGAGGATGACATTAAACTCATGACAATGATACTTGGTTACAAGTTCCAGTAAGCAAGCAGGTTGAATAGTGTATCTGCAGCAACAGTACTTGCAGAAATCAGAATAGTAAAGGATAAAACCCAGTACAACCTTTGTGAGATCTTGCATGTTCAGTTGATTGAGAATATCATACTCATCAAACATGATAGAAGCAAAACATTTAGGTTTGGATATCTAATCATCTATTTGTATCACCACATAGTAGGAAAGGTTGCAGACCTCTATCTAGACAAAGGCAAACCTACAATGACTCAAATATCTCTCAAAGCTATAGTAGAAAGTAGTGCAAGAGATAAAATGGATATGGACATAAAGATATTCAGGGTTAAAATGCAGAGCAGGGTCAGACTATTTGAAAAGATAGTTGACAAGTACAGGGATACAATATGCTTTATGGTTGAAATAGATTGCACATGCATGGAGGCTGTTGAGCCTAGAAATAAGTGGATTCATCCACTATAATATGAAGTTGAAGACCATGTGCTAGAGGGATATGCGCAGGTCTTATTATCAACACCTATAGACCCAAATGAACCTAGATGAGGAACATACAGAGAAAAGACTGATGAAGTAGACATTGAACTAAAACTTGCTGTTAACAAAAGGAAAGAATCCAAAACCACATCCAGGTTTATGAAAGAACATGGTATCACACAAGAAGATTTGAATAAGGCTAAAGAAGCCAAAATTGCTAAATTTAAGATTGAGAAGACTGATGAATCTCAGAAGAAGAAACAGAAGAAAAATAAGGAGAGTACATCTGCGCCTACTACCACCATTGACTTGGATACATCTCTACCTTCTATTCCTAGAAAGAAACCCAAAGGAAGGAAGCAAGCTGCCACAGGTCATCCATCTTCAAGAACCACAAGGAGCACTACAAAGAATACACAAGCACCTCCTAAGGTAGGTTTCAGACCAAGCTTGAACATATTGAAGACTAGGATTATAAATGAAGGTAGATTGGATACACTTTCAAAAGTCTATGACAAATATACAGAAGTTGATAAGATAGAGATACATTACATGGTCATATCTCATATGATCAAGTTTAAGAAATCAATTCTTGAACTTAAGACAGTGATACCGGATAAGTTATGGAATGTATTGGAAATTATGAAAAGACATGCTATTGAGGAAGACATGAAGATTAGAGAAGAAACTCTGGATACTCTTCTCCCTATTTGTTCACATGATGAGAAGGCTATTTTGCTAGATCTTGTAAAGCCTCATCTTCGTAGTAAGACAAGGACTTTACAGATAATGAACAAGGAATATTAATAGTTTGGGAAGGAGACTGAAAAGGCATTTACACAAGTCTTTATGGACAGACACATGTATCCACCAACGGCGCCTATATCAAAAGTTACTCCTACTCCTCCTAAACAGGATACAACTCCAGTAATTCAGATTGCACCCATGACAGGTCCACAGGTCTCTATGCCCACAGTAACAATAAATTTTGAGACATCTAAAAACACAGAGGACACTATAGTGATTGATGATGTAAATATTTCTATGACAGCTTCAGATAATGACATGGATAAATTTTATGAATCCTTTGATAACACCAAGGATATGAACATTGATGATACCTCTTTACAATAGGATAAAGTTCCTTTGATTGATCCAATAGATTTGGATAAGGAGAAAGACACTCAAGTTGATGAGTCACCAGTTAAAGAGGTACATATCAAAAGTGAATGTGTAGACACAAGTCAGAATACTATTCTATCACCATCCACCTCATTGTTGTCAAGGTTAACTCCTGACTCAGCAAGTTTTGACACATGGGAAGAAGAATACCTCATTAAGATTAGCATCCTTGCCATGGAAAAGGAAAAGGAGAAACATGTGATGAGGAACCCACGCTTTATTGAATCAATAAACATTCTAAATGAGTTAGTTCCTGCTGATAAGAAAGTTGCAAAAGTTCAAACAATTGAACATGTGGATAGTGTACTAACAAACTTCAAGTCACACTTCACCACCTTAGTAGAGATAGCTACTAAGATTGCAGAAGATGAGTATAAGAAGGAAAGATTGAATGAAGTAGTGAAGAACTTTACCTTGGATCTAAAATCTCTAAAGATTGGACAGTCTATACTAAAAGAGTTGGCAGAAAGAGGGAAGAAAGTCATAGAAAACTACATGGATAGAGTGAAGCTCACCTCCGAGCACACCAAAAAGATAGCTGAAGTAGAGGAAATGGTGGAAAACATAAGAAAGTATGTTGAGAATTCCATGCAGGACATGAACATATGCAATAATGTCTACCAAGGACAACTAGACAAAATTGAGAAGGCAAATATTGAAATAAACAAGATAAGAGTTAGACAAACTCAGTTGAGAAATGCACTCGTGCCTTCATTAGCAGTTCTTATTGAGAACATCAAATAGATAGATGACATAATGAAGACTTATGATCATGTTCCTTGCTTGGATCTAGTGAAAATGGAGAAGTTAACATATTCTTTATGCGCGCACCTCCAAACAGTTGATGCAATGAAAGCATTCTGGCAGAAAGAGATTCGGTCTCTTCAAGTTGTGTACCCTAATGTATATATGGAGTAAGTATGAAGAATTATAGTTTTTTTCACACCTTTTTCATTCATGTCAAAGGGGGAGTAGTATAGAATGTGTATATGTGGAGTAGCATATATGTATATATCATTAAGTTATGATATATAGTCATTTTTGAATGAAGTCATTTTGAGCAACTTAGCCACATTCCTTTGTTGCCATAAATGAAAAAGGGGGAGATTTTTGAAAATTTGACTTCCTAAGGAAGTATGGCTTATTTTTTGTTGTCAATCATGGCAAAAAAATCATACTAAGTTTCTGTCAAAGATAACTTAGGAGATAAAATGAGTAAGTACAGAAAATAGGACAGACGGAGAGATACAGAGATCAACACATCAGTGCACATGTTAGAGATCACACCAGAGCATGCATGCTTAGGTATATACTCTATGATGTATATACATGATATATCCAAATGTGCAAGGTACATAACATCAGTACGAAAAATATACAGATAGATTAGTACACTGTAGTCTAGGAAATAGTCCAGAATACAGAGCACATAAGCCAACTACTATTTTGATCAGCGTGTATTATTTTATTGTGCTAAGGCTATGCGCCTTTAGTTATAAGTTTTTTATGATGTAATTAATGTTATTGTAAACACACTTGAGCTGACTTGTTCGGAAGCATTATATATTTTGTTAAGAGGATGACTAAGTGTTATGTTTTGGGTCGCGCCTATTCGTTTGTAAAGATATAAGTATGTAATGTATTGTTATGTTATAGGGGGGAATAGAAGTCGACTCTTATACAAGAGGAAGTTACAAAGGGATAGTATAATGAAGTTAGAAGATGACATATCTCTTTGAAGGAGTAAGAGCATCCACGCATACATGGAACTGATCAGACAATAGTGTCACTACAGCAGTTCATTTTTGATATAGTGCATATCAACATTCAGAGGGTTGTAGCCTTCATATTATTTGGGTAGTGAGCCTAGGCAGTGAGCCACCACCCCTAATAGGGATATTGTAAAAGACTCCTAATAGGGTCTGACCCTTAACCAGGTCATTGTACTCAAATTGTAAAGACTGCTTCTAATAGGGAAAAGGAACTTTAGCACATTAATTATACCTAGTACAATATTTTGTGGGTACTAATCCCCACCAGATTTTTCCTCTGATCAAGGTTCTCCGTAATCATATCTTGTGTTATGTGTTCTTGTGTTATGATTCTTTGAATGCACATTTGATATATGTTTAATTAGCTGAAATATAAATAATTGACAAACACTGATTCACCCCCCCTCTCAGTGTTTCTAACATAAACAACATATACAAAGACCTCCGAAGAACATGAAGCCAAGGAATAGATTTACATACCCAACAACTAATTAACCTACAAACTATTAACAATTTATAGAAAAATTACAACTATTTATAGAATTTACAATGATTTACACTATTTATAGGGATTTACATAAAATACAGTGCATGGAAGGTGGACAACCTTCCTGTGAAGCCATCCCACCAATGGGAGGTGACGACGAAGATGAAAGACACAAAACAAACAAAACAAGAATGAAAATAGGAATGGAAAGAAAAAAGAAAAAGAAAAAAGGAAATAGAAACAAAACCAGATGGGTGATCTGAATTATGAATCAGATTACAATACCTGGTGTGATACCTGTGGTATTGTCAATTTCAATATAAAAACCAAAAGACTAACAATAGAATTGCAAGCCAAAAAAGTGATCCATTCTATTCAAAATTTGATTTTATACAAATATGATGGATCCCAAGGGTCATTAGAATACCTTGGAAATGAAATGAAGAGTGACCATAATTTGTATTATAAATAAACTTATTAAAACTACCAAAAATTTCAAAAAACTAAATAACAATTTAGGCCTACTTGGAGAAGGAATAACTTTCAATTCCTCGGCATAAATCTGATTTGCTAAGTAAGATCCTTTGAAGTAATATTGATCACCTGAATGTGATAGATAAGTCTCTATTGTTCCATTGTACTGTTGTAGCCTTCTAATAAATCTGCCTCTTCATATTCACATTCATACATCCATTATTACATGCTCTTACTACATTATTTGGATAAATAAAATGTCTTACATATATACCTTATCCAAATCAATTACCTCTACAAGTCGACTACCATCAGATTAAATAGTATCAAAAAATATGTACTAAGTTGGTCCAATGCTGATACTCGGGTCCAGTATCCACTCGGGTGATATAATGACTCTCGGGTGACATAGTGAAATTGGAAACTCTGGCACTCGGTTGACACTGGGTGATCAGGCCATATTGATCACTCAGAGCTAATATGTAACTCAGGTAACATTGGTGACTCAGGTGATACTATTAAATTCTCAGTCTACACTACAACTTCTTAGCACGGTTAACACTCCAAGTTGCTAGCTCGGTCAACACTGTAACCATATAAATGACTAAGTGTTTTCACACGAATTGACAACATGTCTTGCCATAAGGTCTACAATCTCCCCTTTTTTCATTAGTGACAAAAACACTTATCATACCAAAAACTCTAATCAAACTGATAAGTCAAAACTCCCCCTTACCATGTGCTTGGGTACTTGCTCGGTTCTGACTATTCCTCTGCAACTCGATTACAACTCACTATATTTTTTATTTTCCAAAACAATTTTTTTAACACTGCTATATATATATATATATAGTCAAAAAATGGAAGCACTTCTATGGTAGACTAGTTTAGATTTCTAAGTAAGTGTTTTGGGGTCATATCAAGCACCTTGAATGGGTTCCTGACTTTGACCTAGCTTTCCCCCTTATTCTGCCCCTCTTTCCACTTTTTTCTAGCCTGATTTCTGCATTCTGGACTGCAGACCTAAGATTCTGGACTTCAAGGTTAGGGTCAACCTTTTGGGTCTATGTTGACCTCAACCCTGAGCTAGGTCAAGGTCGACCTTGACCTTGACCCAGGGTTCAAACTTCAGGGTCTTCCAATTTCCAGATGTCGGTCTTTGCAAAAGTTATTTCCCACTTTCGGGTCAGCTGTTTCGGGTTGTGAAGCGTCAATTCCTAAATTATATTTAATATAGGTCCTCTCCTAAGGGTAAATGCTTTAATGGGAATTTATTTCTCCTATGTCAACCTCCTTAGAAGATTGTGCCCTTATTTCATATAAAAGGGAGCCTTCTCCTCTCATTTTCTCTAACCATCATCAAGCGAATGAAGTCTTCTAATCGTGATCAAGCATTCTCAAACTATTATCAAGTGAAGCCCAAGCAAGAAATTAAAAAATATTTGAAGAAATAATTCATCCATCCTCAAGCATTCTAGCATCCATTTTCATGAAGGGGATCCATTGGAGGCCATTGAAGGATTCAAGCTACACAGTGCCCTTTGGTGATCTCTCCATCCACCTTCCTCCAAGCCTCTTCCAAATCAAGAACCCATTCAAAACTTGGTGTTGGAGATCTATGAGCAAGAGATTGAAGACATCCTACATTATACATTCCATATTTTGATGTATGCATACTTTTGGATTCAAGGATTTGAATCCTCCACAAGGACTTTTACTAGCAAGGTGAATTTATGCATTTACTTTGTTTACTTCTGCAATTTCAATTATATATTTGAGGTTAATTCCAAAAATAGGGTTTGACCAAGGAAAACCCCTCCCCCCCAACAAAAAAACCTATTTTTCTTGTAGGTACAGGTTTAGGACAATGGATTTGAACCCAGATCTGGATACCCTTTTCGGCTTTCTTTCAGATGGTGCAAATAGAGTCACTTTCAGATCTGTGCAGGTCAGGGTCGACATTATTGGGTCAAGGTTGACATTTGTGGGTCAAGGTTGAACTTTTTCATAAGACAACATTAGAACAGAAAATTATTTCTAGGTTTTGTTTGTCTCTGCATTCTGGTTCCGAATCATACTTCAGTTTTTCCAGAAATAGCCTACAGACCTCAAAAAACAACATTCTTTGATCTATAATATTTCAAGATTAGTGCATTTCTCTTATCTCTTCAATTACTATCATATATCATTTCCATACTTATAATTAATAGAATTTAAGGTATCTCCTTTGTTATTCTCCCTTCCAAATAGTTGATTCGTTTGTGCATTAACCCTTCTTTGGGGTTGATCAACTTGGATCTCCCATTTGTGCATTTGAAGATAAAAGGAACATCTTATTTTCTCCTTAATCACAATTGCAATGGCTAATCAATACAATTAAATTAGGTTTAAGGAATTCAATACATTCTAGGCAACTTAAAGGACAATTTACATATCAATCATAACAATCAACAAATCAAATCAAAACATAATCATTTTTATACCTTATCCATTTTATCTACAATTTCATATTCTACATTTTGGTAGCTTCATCACACAATCTATATTTTCTATCTTACAATATATATATATATATTTCTCTTCTCTATATATGTATTTCCTCATATATACAAATTCTATCTTCCCCTTTGTATACAGATTCTATCTTTCCCCCTTGTTTTTGACACAAAATCCAAAAACCATATCTACAAGGTAATACCAAAATAGGAAAAGAAATCACTATGTACCTTCAAACTTTGAAACAAATTCTTGTCCCAATTTTCTTGCAACACCTTTAGGATATGCAACTCAATCTCAATTTATGCAGACAAATCCATCATAAGCTCTGCAACTGAAAATTTGTTATCATGGATGAGTGTCTTTGCATGAGAAATATGTTTTTGCATGACATCCATATGAGGAAGGAGTTGGCTCTATATAGCAGATAGGGATTCCCTTTTTCTTCCTTCCATATGAGGAAGGAGTTGGCTCTATATAGCGGATATCGATTCCCTTTTTCTTCCTTCTTCCCTCAATAGCTCTACCTACAGATCAGTTAGATACTTGATCTTAATAAAATGTGTTGAACTTGAACTTGGATCAAGTGCCAACTGGTTTGCACTTGCCTTCAAATCAATGTCAATCTTTGTTAGCTTGTTCTTTATTTCCATGGTAAAGTTGGAAGTCTCACTCAACTTTAAAAATAATGCCACAACATTATTCACAATAGTTTCTAGAGAGATAATGATAGTGGTTAGCTTCACTTGATCTATTTGATGACATATAACTGATTAAATGTTTGATAATGTTAGGTTGAAGATAATGCAAGACATTAAATTAGTTAATGATTTGTATTCTCATTAATGTCAACTTGATATCATCTATATAGTCATGTATATAATGCCAAAGACTTTAGAGAATCAATGGAACAAAGATTATGCTTTCAGCAATGCATAAAAGTCAAGTATTCACTAAGTGATAGATAACACTGACGGAGTGCACACCATCGGTAAAAGAAAAGAACCAAAGTCATAATGATACCTGATGAGTAGAAGACAGTATGTAATGCCCCGTGAGGGAACCCAGGAGCACTTAACCTAAACATGACACTAAGTTCACGGAATAATTTTTTTTTAAATGTTTACAAACAATAATGATAACAATATGGAAGCAACACAATAAAGTACATGACATACATGAAATACAACTCACACAAGATTAAAATTTCTTGAGGGTTCCTTGATGTAGAATTACTTAAAAAAACTAATCTATGATTACATTAATAAAGAACTGACTTAAAGGTTACATAGTCTGAAACCAATAACATACATCTCATAATAAAGATTACATATACATCTGATACCATAAGGTATACTACCTAATCAACATCCACTGCATAAGTCGTAGGGTATGTAATAATAAATAATAATCAATACAATGCATCCTCCAAAGGATGATAACCAATAAATACATATGGTACAAAACACATCTCAAGTAACTCCGTAAGTCTCCAAAAGACTATGAAGCTGAAACTGCAACAAGGAGCATCCAAACATGAAGAAGAATCCGTTGGAATCTCAATGGTAATAAGAATCACTACCACCCGACCATGTGGAACCAAAGGTCCACTCCCACCATGCTGAGGAGATAGCAAGAGGCCCATCACATGGGGATATACAACAAGAATGCAAACAAGGTACACATGACCTCATACTCCAATGCAAAGGAAGATCCTAGAAGCAATCTAAAACATAACAAAAAACACTAAAAAACACCAGAAGTAACTGACACACATAGGATAACCTAAGTTGTATCTAGGGAAGTGTCATCACATAAGCCCAACCTTGAAGGTAACCCTAGTAGTACCTCTTGACTCTGGCCTCCAAGTGACACTATGTGGCTCAGTGATCCTTTTGCAAAGACAAGGATCCCAACTCCCATCCTATCATGGGACAACACTCAAGGCATGGGTAGAGACTCGGACATCTTATTAGTTCATTGTAAACCCCTTTAATGTATCATATTTTCACTTATTAAGTAACTTGTCAATGGGTTTACCTAGTAACTGCTTAGAGTCTTGGACCCCATTGCAAGCCACTTCCCCACTATACACTTAGTTAACCTACCTAGGCTCAAGATCAACACATGAAGATATACATAATCACAAATTACATCCCGCTCATTCAGGAGCACATAGGTTCTCAATAACCACAAAACATCTACAGTATCCTCATAAGTCCAAAAAACACATCATACCGAACTAGGTTGGGTCTAGGAATATCAGGACTATGACATCATCATAAATCACAAACTAACATCACAATAATACCATATAGAAAGCACAATCTCAAAACCTCTAGATTTAAGTCCTAGAGCCCTCTAACCCAACAGATACCTGAAAACATGATACATAGAAGAATCATTCAATTCATAGAAACATGCACCCAAAACACATTATATTAAAATAAAATCATACTCAGATTGCATAAGATCAAATATAATTTTAACATAGGAATAAACAAATTTATATTTCTTAATTATGCAAATTCATTCATCCAATTAAAATTACTTGGTGCAGGAGCACCCTGGAGATGCCAAGAAAATATGGTAGTCTCTTGTCATTTTGGTGTGCTAGTGTGTGTAAGACCCTCTAGTAGGGCAATGTAAATATATAAGGTCATGTTGACCAAGAGTAGTTTAGGTAGTTTTCATTTTGTGCTTCTTTTCTTGTGTAAATAGCTCTTTTTGGCTCCATTCAATGTGGTGTACCTGCTGACTATACCATTCAGAATGATCTATTGTTTAGAGAAGGGAAACTATGTATCCCTAAGGGATCTATGAGGGAAAATGTAATCCAAGAAAAGCATAATGGCAGCTTAAGTGGGCATTTTGTCCTGAATAAGACATTAGAACTAGTGCAAAGGTTCTACTATTGGCCTAGGATGCAGAAGGACATCAGGAAGTATGTGGAGCAGTGTTTGGTTCACCAGAAAGCCAAGGGTATAGCATCAATTGTAGGTTTGTATCAGCCCTTACCCATTCCTAATAGGCCTTGGGAATGCATTAGTATGGATTTTATTGTTGGGCTGCCTAGAACTAAATCTGGTTTAGATAGCATCTTTGTAGTGGTAGATAGATTT
>MU228055.1:259644-276565 GCA_018584345.1 Thuja plicata | reverse complement strand
TTCATCTTAATAAGTCCAGATTGCAAAAGGGAGTCCCCACCAAGCTGCAGATGAGAAGAATTGGTCCTTGCAAGATTCTTGCAAAGTATGGGAAAAATGCCTATAAACTTGACTTGCCAACAGATTTGGCAATCTCTCCTGTTTTCAATGTGCAAGATTTGGTCCAGTATAAGGGACCTATACCAGAAAATATAGAGGTACAATCAGATGGTAAGGACATAGCAGCAGATGTTCAGCTTACCCCTACACCAATACCAAAGGCAGAGAAGATTTTAGACTCTCAAGTGAAGAAAAAGACTAGGAAAGGAACCTATTTGGAACATCTCATTTAGTAGGTAGGCATGTCAGAGGCTGAGGCTACTTGGGTGGCTGAGAGTGACTTCAAGAAGCAGGGAATTGATCCTAAGCTCATGTCCCCAAAGGTGACATAAGTTCTTAACCTTGGTAGTATGGTGCAGGAGCACCCTGGAGATGCCAAGCAAATATGGTAGTCTCTTGTCATTTTGGTGTGACAGTGTGTGTAAGACCCTCTAGTAGGGAAATGTAAATATATAAGGTTATGTTGACCAAGAGTAGTTTAGGTAGTTTTCATTTTGTGCTTCTTTTCTTGTGTAAATAGCTCTTTTTGGCTCCATTCAATGTGGTGTACTTGATGATGTCATCAAAAGTTAGGATGATGTCATAGGATTTTTTAGGGTCCATAGATACCCTAGGTGGTCTAACTAAGGTTAGATAGGGTAGATTGGTGGAGAAAACACTTCACAAGTGTAAGTTGTCAAAATTTGTAAAATGTTGCTATGCAACATTAGCAACTTTTAAAAGTTGCTAACAACTTTTGTTGTCTAGAGGGTTTTCGAGGTTCTAATGTTTTTGGAACCCATAAGAGGGATGAAAAATGTGTGAATACCATATATAAGGTAGAAAAACCTTAATTGTAAGGGGAGGAATTCATTTTGTACGGACTATTATCTTAGAGCCAAGAGTTTTCTAAAAAAAATAGCAGATTTGAAGCATTTTGTGTTTTATTTGTATTGGAATGGATTAGTTTATTGACTATGATCATTGGAGGTTGTTTTTTTGCATGTTACCAAGCTTTTCCATTCATTAAGTTGCTTTGTAGTTGTGTTTTGTTTGTAGTTTGAAAATTCTTTCAGTTTGGGACTATTTGTTGTCCCGTTTTGGCCAAGGAGCAAAGATGTGGACCTAACTCCACTTCCCACCATTGGTTTTGTACGGCCACCTAGGAATGGAGACTAGGTCCATGGAGCTTAAAAACTATGGAAGGAGGATCTCTCAAAGTGCTAGCATGTATTTTTAATCACTTTCCCTAGGCGAGCTAAACTCATAGCCCGGTTAGAGGAAGCAAGTGACAGTGGGTTTAAAGGTTTCAAGGGGCATGAGCCAAGAAGGCCATGGATGTGCTGAGTGATGTATTGCAGGTGTTCCCTAAGGTGGAGGAGTTCCCAAAGATCAAACAAGACAAGTGTTGAAGCCCAAGACACCAAACTGATCTAAAAATAAGAATTGTGTCATTTTTTATAACAGGGTGTACAGACAGTTCCAGACCAAGGGACCTAGAAATTCCTTGTGGGTTTTTGCCTTACCTAAAGAATACCACAAAAGAGCAAGGGGTCCTTTGAGATATTTTTTCTATTTTTAATGTTTCCTAAAAACTAGGAGGGCTAATTATGCAAAAAGGCTACAAGGCCTAGAAAGTAGGAACTAGAACCCGATGGCAATATGGATCAATTTGGTGGTTTCAAACCTAGGTTGGAATTTAAAAATGAAGTATGTTGAAGCCCTAACCCTCCTGCAAATCCAAACTTAAGTGTAGGGCTTGGATTGGTTTGTGTAAAAGGTTCTTGTGGAACACAAGAATGGTGTTTTTAACATGATTGGTAGTTTCCTTGGTTGGAGAGGAAGAATTGATTCTTCCAAGTGTTGAAGGGTGGATTGAGGAAGCCCTAGAGGTCCTGAGAGAGACCTATTAAGAGTTTCAAGCAAACTCAGAAATTTTACCAAGGAGGCTCCCTATCATTACTATTCAAGAATAATTAAATATTTAATAAAGACGAAACATAGGTACAATATAGGAAAATTTATGAAACACCACATACATAAATTAACCCATTCAAACAATTACTAACTTTGACTATAATTATATCAGTAAGGAAACACATTTTAATTTGGTGTTAATACTAACTTCATAATACCATTTTTAATTCCACAATTAAATAACTTTCTTATTGTGAAATTTTCTCAAAATAAATATCTTAGTAATATTGACAATTAATTCAATTAAATAATTCCCTTTATATTAACACCCAGTTAATAATCACCTGTTCGTAAAACCCTAAAAGACATTTCCATTATACTAAGGCTTTACAACATATTTTTAAAAAAATAACATTAAATAAAGTAAACATATATATACATCTTATATCTAAATAAATTACAACATATTAAAATAAACTACATCATATATATAATTTAATATATACATAAATATATATTAATAAAATTAATATATAAATACACATATATCTAAACTATATTAAATAACAACTAAACTAATTTAAACATAATAATTTAAAACTAATTTAATTTAATAACACTAATTTAAATTAAATTAAAAACCGAATATAATAACATTTTAAACTAAATTTTAATATCATATAAAAAATAAACCAAACAAAATAAATATTACCGGGGGGGGCCCTATGGCCCCCACCCTGACTTCAACACCTGCTGGCCTCCCTTAAATAAGGAGAGGCACAGCCAGACTGCGGTTGGCCCGGTTGCCATGCCGGCAGTCTCGACTACCGAGCCAGTAGTCCCGGCTACCACGCTGGTAGTCTGTCGTGCGCAGGGGAGGGGGGAGTTGGTGGCCCTCGCCTCCTCCAACCAATTTTTTTTTTTTAATTCTTTTTAATTTGGTTTTTTTTTAATTAAACAAAACTTTATTTTTAAAAGATATACTTTGAAGCATTTTTTTTTTTTTAAATTAAAAACAATTCTGAAAACAGAATTTAATAGGAAATTAGGTTTTTCCTTTGTCTTTTCTATTTATTTATTTTTTTGACTGGTGTAATCTATTTCTCTATATTCTTTTAACAGAGAGATGTTGTATTTTTTCAAATTGACTTTTTCAAGAGAACATTTACAAGGGCAATATTTATTTTTCCTCAACTATAGTTCTAACTATAGGGTAATCTAATTTTTCATTTTCTAGGAGATCCATAGGGAATTTTCCAACAAAATTTTGACACCACTTCCATACTAGGGTAGTATATATTTTCCTACAAAAATTAAAGATCTAGGTTTCCAAAAATATCTATTTCAACAATAAATTCAAGCTAGAAACCCTAATACCCATTTACTCCTAATGTTATAAAATGAAACCCTTTATGCCCACAAACACATATCTGGCATGCAAGCTTGAATTAAACATGAAATTGATCTACAACATTATTTTCCAATTGAAATATTCTAAAACACAAAATAACCAGGCAAGGAATAACCAAACAAAGGATCCTAGCTTTTCGGATGCATAGAAGACAGGGATCCGAAAACTAGAATTGACATGAGCAAGACCCTACCTCAATATCTGTTGAAGAATACACAATGCAAAATCTAAGCAAGGAGAATTTCAAAATTATGCTCCAAAACCAAGCACACACCAAAGCTTCCAAAAATGCTCCCAAAAACCTGTTATGTTCAAATGAGAGAAGAATCCCCCTAATGAGGATCAACTTTCCCTAATTAAGCAAACCCTCATGACAACACATTCAGTTAACTCCTAAAAGAAATCTACCCAAAATTGAAAGAAAATAACAATTAATTAATTAAAATATCTAATTACTTGCACAACTCAACTTTGACTCATAAAATCAAGTTGAGATCTCTTGAGTTTGAAAATACTTTTTCAACCAAATTTTGCACATGTAATTAATAAAATATTAATTTAAATAACTTAAATATTTACATCACAATTATCCATGCAACTAAATATTTAATTATTTAATTAAGTATAAAAGCTTATTTACTCTAATATTCAATTAATTATTCAATTAAATATTAATATTTAATAATTGCACTTTAATTAAACTTTCAATTAAACATAGGTATTTAATTCAGTTTTCAATTAATTAAATAAACTATATTTAATAATTAATTACAATAATATTCAATTAAATAAATAACATGATATAACCCACACATAATCACATCAAGCACCTGAAATCAAACATGTGAAAAATCAAACATGCACTAGGAAAGGGATACACAAATTCCTATCAACTATACAAATTCGGTCAGGGTAGTCTAAACAGATACTTGTCCACTAACTAGGACAATTTGGTTTAGGATAGGATTTGGACCTAAAACCTATCTCCCCTCTCTTACCATTGAGATTAATGCGATAGGGCATGCTCACTCCTGCCAATTCAGGGAAGATGTAGCCCGATACCTGCAAACCTGTCATCACAAAGACGAACATACATGCATATATCATATGAAAAACAATGGTTGAGACTAGGTTATCGTGTGGATCTCGCCGAAGCAAGTAACTACGACTTTGTCCCATACCATACCAAGCACATCAAACAGTAATGAAAACATACAATGATCCATGTGCATATAAATCTAAGGTTAGTATTGTCAGAAAACCATAATTGAAATGAAATCCTAACATATACATAAGCATCATAAAATAACCATAAATCACATATATAGAAAAGATATAACATACTAACAATCGATCAATAACATACTAAAATGTAACACATAATATCATCTAAATCATCTAAATAAAACCACACATACACAAAAAGGCCTAAAAGAGTTCAACATCCACAAACTGAAAAGCAAACTAAGAGGTGGGTATTACATCCTCCTCCCCTACAACTAGGCTTACTCCTGGAAGCCCAAAACAAAGATAGAGAAATCAATCTCTCATCACAGAACATCTAGTCCAATTCCTAAAAGAATCAAAGTGTGGGTCCCATAGGACCCTTCCGAGGTCTCTGATTCAAACACTGAGGATCATTCCCCACTGTAGGAATCTGGAAACTAGTTATTGGACCTCTACTCATAGCACCACTCACAGGAGCATGGTACACATGTGGAGGATGATCAAATGTTCCATATGCTCCGTGAAACATACCAACATTACCCACTGTAGGCTTAAAATTTGTTGGGCTCTGTCCTAAGGACTGTGGTGCATGCTGAGGACAACTGACAACAAAATGTCCAAACTATCCACAAGTGAAGCAAGCTCCCTTGCTACCACCTTCTCTAACTAAAAGTGCTCTAGACTGTTGAACATTGCCCCTACTGACATCCTGATACACACTCTGTGCTGGCTGAACTGACCGATTGCGCTTACTGTGCTGAATGTCACAAAAGTTCCTAATCCAAGGACCACTAAAAGAAGAAGGATTGTTTCCTCCCTGCTAATGATACTGATTACCATTTGGAATGGTAGAAGGACCTCTCGAATTCCCAGCTCCCTGAGAATGATTACCTCTGACAATAGAAGTAGGTACTCTAGACTGCCCTCCTGAATGACCACCATGGTCCAATGCTAGATTCTCCTCTGCAAGGGTAGCTTTAATAACCACTTCTCAAAGGTTTGTAGGCTCAAAGAGTCTAACTTCCCCAATGATGCATTCATTTAGCCCCCTAACAAAGTGTTGAACCATAAGGGCTGAATCTTGACCATATCCAGCATACTGTTTGAGCTCGAAGAATCGACGCTCATACTCAACCACTGATAGGGTCAACTGCCTCAAGTTATGAAACTCATCAGCCCTCTGTTGTCTCCATTGATTAGAGAGGAATCTCTCTCTAAAATGCTCAAGGAAGAGTTCCCATGTAATGGTGTCCATCTGAAGAACCAACTTCTTCTCCTCTATCTTCCACCATATCACTACAAAATTGGAGAATTGCATTACTGCATACCTAGCTTCAGTATTGCTACTAAAGGGATGCATAGAAAAAATCCTCTCTAATGTAATAAGACAAGTCTCAGCTCCAAATCTTGTTCCTTTCCCATCAAAGGTAATAGGTGGAACTCTCATGAGATCCCTCATGTGGTTCGTTGCCACAACCTCAGGATCCACTGTAATAGTCCTCCTTGGAGGGCTCCTAGATCTCTCCCTCTCCACTCTACCCTACTCAGGAATATGATTTAGTAACTCCTACAACAACTGCCTAATAGCTGGCTCCTCTAAACCAGCCCGATGCTCTTCCCTCTTCTCATCTCTTTTATCTTGATGAACACTCATGGAAGGACTGTGGTCCCTACCCCTTCCACGGCCACCCTCTCAGCCTCTACCATGACCTCTAGCGGATCTAGTTTTAGGCATGGTTCTTGAATCAACCAGAGAACCAAACCACAACTTAGAACCAACATCAAACCCAATAACATCAAAAGAAATCAATAATCATAAAGTAATGGTTTTAAATACATCAGAGTTTTATGTCTATGTTTGTTTCAAGTTTTAAAATCAAAAGACAACTAATGGGCATACATATTTCTCAGAGCTCCCAATGTAGAAACGTGGGCTCTGATACCAAGTGTAATGCCCTGCCAGGGAACCCAAGAGCACTTAACCTAAACATGACACTAAGTTCACAGAATAATTTTTTTTTAAATGTTTACAAACAATAATGATAAAAATACGGAAGCAACACAATAAAGTACATGACATACATGAAATACAACTCACACAAGATTAACATTTATCGAGGGTTCCTTGACGTAGAATTACTTAAATAAACTAATCTACGGTTACATTAATAAAGAACTGACATAAAGGTTACATAATCTGAAACCAATAACATACATCTCGTAATAAAGATTACATATACATCTGATACCATAAGGTATACTACCTAATCAACATGCACTACACAAGTCGCAGGGTATGTAATAATACATAATAATCAATACAATGCATCCTCCAAAGGATGATAACCAATAAATACATATGGTACAAAACACATCTCAAGTAACTGAGCATGTCTCCAAAAGACTATGAAGCTGAAACTACAACAAGGAGCATCCAAACATGAAGAATAATCCGTCAAAATATCAATGGTAATAAGAATCACTACCACCCGACCACGTGGAACCAAAGTTTCACTCCCACCATGCTGAAGAGATAGTAACAGGCCCATCACATGGGGGTATACAATAAGAATACAAATAAGGTACACATGACCTCATACTCCAATGCAAAGGAAGATCCTAGAAGCAATCTAAAACATAACAAGGAATACTAAACAATACTTATAGAGGTAACTAACACATGTAGGATAACCTAAGTTGTATATAGGGAAGTGTCATCACATAAGCCCAACCTTGAAGGTAGCCCTAGTAGTACCTCTTGACTCTGGCCTCCAAGTGAAACTATGTGGCTCAGTGATCCTTTCATGAAGACAAGGATCCTAACTCCCATCCCATCATGAGACAGCACTCAAGGCATGGGTAGAGACTCAGACATCTTATTAGTTCATTTTAAACCCCTTTAATGTATCATATTTTCACTTATTAAGTAACTTGCCAATGGGTTTACCTAGTAACTTCTTAGAGTCCTAAACCTCCATTGCAAGCCACTTCCCCAATGTACACTTAGTTAACCTACCTATGCTCAAGATCAACACATGAAGATATACATAATCACAAATCGCATCCTACTCATTCGGGAGCACATAGGTTCTCAATAACCACAAAACATCCACAGTATCCTCATAAGTCCAAATAACACATCATATCAAACCAGCTTGGGTCTAGGAATATCACAACTATGACATCATCATAAATCACGAACTAACATCACAATAATACCATATAGAAAGCACAATCCCAAAACCTCTAGATTTAAGTCCTAGGATCATCTAACCCAACAGATACCTAAAAACATGATACATAGAAGAATCATTCAATTCATAGAAACACGCACCCAAAACACATCATAGTAAAATCAAATCATACTCAGATTGCATAAGATCAAATATAATGTTAACATAGAAATAAACAAATTTATAATTCTTAATTATGCAAATTCATTCATCCAATTAAAATTACTATTTAGGAATAATTAAATCTTTAATAAAGAAGAAACATAGGTACAATATAGGAAAATTTATGAAACACCACATACATAAATTAACCATTCAAACAATTACTAATTTTGACTATAATTATATCAGTAAGGAAACACATTTTAATTTGGCGTTAATACTAACTTCATACTACCATTTTCAATTCCACAATTAAATAACTTTCATATTGTGAAATTTTCTCAAAATAAATATCTCAGTAATATTGATAATTAATTCAATTAAATAATTCTCTTTATATTAACACCCAGTTAAAAATCACCTGTTCGTAAAACCTTAAATGACATTCCCATTATACTAAGGCTTTACAACATATTTAAAAAAAAATAACATTAAATAAATTAAACATATATATACATCTTATATCTAAATAAATTATAACATATTAAAATAAACTACATCATATATATAATTTAATACATAAATGTATATTAATAAAATTAATATATAAATACACATATATCTAAACTATATTAAATAACAACTAAACTAATTTAATTTAATAACACTAATTTAAATTAAATTAAAAACCGAATATAATAACATTTAAACTAAATTTTAATATCATATAAAAAATAAACCAAACAAAATAAATATTATGGGGGGGGGGTCCCCGTGGCCCCCACCCCGGCTTCAACGTCCGCCGGCCTCCCTTAAATAAGGAGAGGTACGGCTAGACTGCGGTCGGCCCAGCTGCCGTGCCGGCAGTCTCGACTGTTGAGCCAGCAGTCCTGACTGCTGCGCCGACAGTCTGCCATGCGCAGGGGAGGGGGGAGTTGGTGGCCTCCGCCTCCTCCAACCAATTTTTTTTTTAAATTCTTTTTAATTTTTTTTTTTTTTATTAAACAAAACTTTATTTTTAAAAGATATACTTTGAAGCATTTTTTTTTTTAATTAAAAACAATTCTGAAAATAGAATTTAATAGGAAATTAGCTTTTTCCTTTTGTCTTTTCTATTTATTTTTTTTTGACTGGTGTAATATATTTCTCTATATTATTTTAACATAGAGATGTTTTATTTTTTCAAATTGATTTTTTCAAGAGAACATTTACAAGGAAAATATTTATTTTTCCTCAACTATAGTTCTAACTATAGGGTAATCTAATTTTTCATTTTCTAAGAGATCCATAAGGAATTTTTCAACGAAATTTTGACAGCACTTTCGTACAAGAGTAGTATATATTTTACTACAAAAATTAAAGATCTAGGTTTCCAAAAATATCCATTTCAACAATAAATTCAAGCTAGAAACCCTAATACCCATTTACCCCTAATGCTATAAAACGAAACCCTTTATGCCCACAAACACAAATCTGGCATGCAAGCTTGAATTAAACATGAAATTGATCTAAAACGTTATTTTCCAATTTAAATCTTCTAAAACACAAAATAACCAAGCAAGGAATGACCAAACAAAGGATCCTAGCTTTTTGGATGCATAGAAGACAGGGATCCAAAAATTAGAATTGACATGAGCAAGACCCTACCTCAATATCTGTCTAAGAATACACAATGCAAAATCTAAGCAAGGAGAATTTAAAAATTATGCTCCAAAACCAAGCACACATCAAAGCTTCCAAAAATACTCCCAAACACCTGTTATGTTCAAATGAGAGAAGAATCCCCCTAATGAGGATCAACTTCCCCTAATTAAGCAAACCCTCATGAAAACACATTCAATTAACTCCTAAAAGGACTCTACCCAAAATTGAAAAAAAAGAATAATTAATTAATTAAAATATCTAATTACTTGAACAACTCAACTTTGACTCCTAAAATCAAGTTGAGATCTCTTGACTTTGAAAATACTTTTTCAACCAAATTTTACACATGTAATTAATAAAATATTAATTTAAATAACTTAAATATTTACATCACAATTATCAATGCAACTAAATATTTAATTAAGTATAAAAGCTTATTTACTCTAATATTCAATTAATTATTCAATTAAATATTAATATTTAATAATTGCACTTTAATTAAACTTTCAATTAACCATAGGTATTTAATTCAGTTTTCAATTAATTAAATACCCTATATATAATAATTAATTGCAATAATATTTAATTAAATAAATAACATGATATAACCCACACATAATCACATCAAGCACGTGAAATCAAACACATGCAAAATCAAACATGCACTAGGAAAGGGATACATGAATTCCTATTAATTATATGAATTCGGTCAGGGTAGTCAAAATAGATACTTGTCCACTAACTAGGACAATTTGGTTTAGGATAGGAGTTGGACCTGAAAACTATCTCCCCTCTCTTACCATTGAGATTAATGCAATAGGACACGCTCACTCCTGCCAATTCAGGGAAGACGTAGCCTGTACTTGCAAACTTGCCATCACAAAGGCGAACATACATGCATATATTATATGGCAAACAATGGTTGAGACTAGGTTATCGTGTGGATCTCGCCAAAGCAAGTAACTATGACTATGTCCCATACCATACCAAGCACATCGAACAGTAATGAAAACATACAATGATCCATATGCATATAAATCTAAGGTTAGTATTAACAGAAAACCATAATCAAAATGAAATCCTAACATATACATAAGCATCATAAAATAACCATAAATCACATATACACAAAAGATATAACATACTAATAGTGGATCAATAACATACTGAAATGTAACACATAATATCATTTAAATCGTCTGAATAAAACCACACATACACGAAAAGGCCTAAAAGAGTTCGGCATCAATAAATTGAAAAGCAAACTAAGAGGTGGGTATTACATAGTATTTCCTGACGAGCTGAGAATAGAGTTTCCCGATGAGTAAAATCCAATGATGCCCAACGAACGGAGATCCCGAAGCTGACTGGAGTCACACCTATGAAACTGGCAGTTGTCATTGATGACTAACTGCAAATTTGACTGACAGAACAGAGAGTTCAAAAAATGAAAAAATATCTAGCTGGCAAGAGCTAAAGATAGACTTAACTAGTTGTTTTCATTGTTTTATTCAACCAGAGTTAAGTGATTGATTTAAAGAAGATTTGTACAGTTGGCAAAAAGATAACTACGAGATAAATCAGGAGCTATACTTTAAATCAGATTGGCTAAATTATTTTTCACGCCAAGAATCAAAAAATGGTGAATATCATGTCTATATAAGAGACAAGCTTAATTCATTTCTAGATCACGAAAAGGGAGAGTGAATAGAGAGAGGATGTTGAAGAGAAACTTATGAAGGATAACTTCATACAGTCCTAATCAATCAAGCTGAAAGAGAGATAAACAATTCTGTAGACACCGACGAATAGTGAAGCATAGCATCACAGAGAAGAAAGTGTGGAGCACAAATAATTAAACTGATACATTGATCAGAGAAGTAATGCACTTAAATAGATCTAAAAATGTGCAGTTCAAGTTGCATTAGAAATAGTTTATTGTGTTTCAGTTTAACCATTGAAGCATCAAGTCTCTCAACAAAGAAATACTTAAGAGTCTTCTATATATTGAGGTACATCCCAAGGAGTGCCAAAAAGGTTGATTCATGAAAGTAGCATTAGATTTTCCTAAAGCCTATTGATAGTCTAAGAAGGAGGCTGATTCAAGGATGGTAGCAGATAGATATCCGATACTAAGTGGCAACCTCTATGTATAAAATCCTCTAAAAAGGTCACACCTAACAGTGTGTTTGTAACCTTTAACAGGGTTGGCTCCTAACAGGGCTCACTTTCGAAGAGTGACAGTTTGGGGTACCGGTCCTAGTGGTTTTTTCCTTAATAGGGTTTCCACGTTAAAATCCTTATGTTATGTGTATGGTTTATTATTTTACTATTTTACATTTCACATATGCATTTCTGGATTTATCAGTATACTCTACATATTTACAGTGTCAGTAAATAAGTTTTACTACTTATCGGTAATCAAGGAGAATAAGGTCAGAAAAAGAAAATAGACAGATAGTTAATTATTATAAGTATTTCATGACATGCATCTTGTAAGGGACATAATAATCTAAGGTTTATTTGATTGGTGGTTAGAATACGGATTAATTGAAGCCACTGATTCACCCCCCCCCCCCTCTTAGTTATTACTAACACTATTGCAATCTTACCTGCAACATTCTCTAGAACCTTATTCTCAAATTTTATCTTTGCCTTTTGTAGTAATTTCTCTTTTCCACTAAGATCATGATTAAACTTGTGAACTATGTCAACAATTTGGTCCATTATGGATTCATCCTCATTGACTTCAATCTCTAGTGAATCAAGGAAAATACCTTTGATGTCCTCTAGAACTTTGTTCATTTTCTTCTCTGCTCACAGCTTCTATTGTTTTGTTGTTTTCTTACATAGCTCCCCAAGGATGTCCATCTTCTCTATTGTCAGGCTAGAAAGATCCCAATTAGGAATCACAATGTCTTCCTCAAGGTCAATTTCATCAGTTATTGTTTCCTTTTCTTTACCTTTGACCTTGGGATTAGGTGAAGGAATGATTTCCTTACCTTTTCCATCCTCATCATTGTCCTTAGTGTTCAGTTGGAGTAGGTCATTCACTTTTAATGTACCAACTATAGAATCAATGTTAGCTATAAAAACATTCACAGTATCCTTCTCTGACTTGGTCTTTCTTGGCCCAGTAGTAGGTAGATCTTGATGCTCAGTTTGTACTAGTCCTGATGTAGACTGTGGTATTTTCCTTTCTCAGAGATACAATATTCTAAATAGGTGATTGGGGCAGGGATGCCATCACTTCTACGGCTATCTATTTTGCATTAGATTCTTCAATGGTCTGCACCTCAGGTAATTCTTCATATTTGGTCTGTACAAGAGGGTCTCTACTCTGTTTATTTGTCTTATCATCTCCCTTTTCATCAAAAATTGACTTCCACACCTTTTTTGCAGTCTGCACAACATCCTCTATTTTCTTTCTCAAAATTTGAAAAGTCCTAAACCTTGGAGTGTGATTACTCTCATACTTGGTCATAGCATATTTTACCTCTTTGTTCATCATAGCGGGCATGACTTGCTTCATTTTTTTTCTTCTGATGTCCTTTTCAATTTGACCTACATTGTTCCAGTGAATGGTGATTTCTTTGAAAAGGTCTTTATTCATATGGCTTTTCAATTCAGATAGATCATACTTCCATCTTGCCATCTTCTCTACTAATGCATCCTTAATCATCTTCTTCTCATCCTTGGTTCTGGTAGCATACTTTAGTGATTTGAGACATCCCATACCACTGCCTCCTTTCAATTCTTCAACCTTGTGCTCAAAGGTAGGTGGTGGTTTCTTGAATGTAACTGTATATTCTTCATCATCTTCTTTAGGCAATACAAGTTTTCTTCTAGATCTTTTGGGTTTGTATGTACTAAAGACAGGGGTAGAGACCTTTGGTGTTTTCTTGGGGGATAGCCTCTTCTTCTTAGGAGGCTCTTCTTCTACCTCTTCCTCTTCTTTCTAAGTTTCATCTTCTTCTATCTTTATGTCATCTCCATTGCTTTCAGTGATCAAAGGAGGAGAATCTGATGGCTTTCCATATTTCTTTTCAAACTTCTCAATTCTCTTCCTTCCTCTTTTCAAGATTTTTGGAATCTCAATTTCTAATGATATTCTCCCCTTAGTTTCTTCATAAGTACCAAAATATGATGCCTTAGGATCAACAGGTTCATTTACAAGAGCTTCAATGATGTCTCTGGTCTCATCTATGTTAACCTCATATGCAAGAGGTTTCACCCATGCAACCCTAGGCTTGACTACTTGAATGTATACTTTGTCACAATCAACTAGGAAGAATATGTCATCCTTATATTCTTCTACCAATTGTTTGGTAATTATGAATCTATTCTTGATTTTCTCTCTGAAGCTTTCAAAGTAAGCATCCATGATGCTTTCAAAATTATCTCCCAATTCTACTATAAACTAATTTATCTGATAAACTATAGGTATGTCCATCTTCCATACAACTATGCCTTTTGAACAGAAAAACTTGTGAACATAAAAGAATAAACATATAAAGAGTGAACCAAACTTACACGGATTGGTTTTAGATGCCCGAATTCTCTCCATGTTTTTTCTCATTTGGATGAGCTGCAACTCGGCTAGGTCAAATGATAGATTATTCTTCACTTGTATGCCAAGTCCACGGCCTCACATGGAACACTATTTGGTCATCTTGAACTATATATCTTTTGTGCAATCACATGAATTCCAAACTTTAGCTCCATGTTAGTGACTCCATTCAACTTCATGCCTCTTCCATCCCACTCGGCAAGAGTCTTCTTGGCTAGGTCATCTCAAGGTAGAGTTTTAGTTTCTTTAGGTTTGTTGAGCATAGGGTACCCTGTCAGTCGACATACCATCAACTTAGTCATCTTCACTAGTTTCTCAAACCAAAGATGCATGTTGTGAACATAGCTCAGAATAAACCTAATCCACTTTATCCAAAATTTCTTTGACATATGTAAGATGTGGGTTAAACCCTTGACTTCAAGGTGCTTGTGTTCTGGCTTTAGGTTTCATCTACACAAAGTTCTTCATATGCTTTGTTCAGCTCTAATGTTCCTAGTTGTTGAATGTTGCAATGATAGAAACTTTGAATGTCATTAATCAATAGTACCTTAGGAGGAATTTAGGAATGGGCTCCCATAGGATCTATCTCCTCTACAATCATTGGATGAAGTTTGAACTTAGGCAGATCCCTTCTTAACCTTACTGCTAGAAGAAGATGCCATAACGCTTGGAAGATTGATGAATTTTCACATCAACTAAAGCTTCTAAACATAAATTCGCTTTGAAATTGCTCTACATACTGTAAAACTAGGTAAACAATAACCCTTTCATTTCACCATTTATGATAATTTCACCATAAAGTTACATTAAATGTTCCATACATAGTAGTTGTTGTAACTCAGGTAGTTCTCCCAGGCTTACTCGAAAGCTTGGTGAAAACTAACTTTTCATCTTTGAAACCATATAACCCAAATTAACTCGATTAAGCTAGTGTAACTTAGTTGTAACTGAGATCCTGACTTAATTAGAACCATAATGTGTCCCAGTGCATCAATATGCAGATTTGGACTTGCTAGAATATTTGGAACTGATGTATGAAGGCTTGTTTGCACAGTTCTAGTTGTCTCTTTGCATCTTTATTCAGAGATTGTGGATCCACCCCATTCACTATTTTTGGTGTCATTTGATCCTTCATTGTTTTGGTCTGAATTATCAGGAGATTTCCTTACCCACTACTAACTCATCTGAGTTTTGATTTCAAAAAATTTTGCTTTGCCTTTCTCAAAACTAGTATCTACTTTTTCTTTGTTCATGAAATTCTTGCTTAGATGACCAATTTGTTTACACACATAACATCTCTTAGTAGGATTCCTTTCTATGAGATGAGTTTTTGCATAATTTGCACCAATTTTCCCATATTCACCACAATGACAACATCTACTACATGTGTTGTAATCCCAACCAAAAATTGCTTTATCTAGTTTTTCAGCAGGGTTCCACTTCTTAGTTCTGTACTCTGAAGACTTATGACCTTGTTTGTTACAATTGAAACATTTTCCTTCAAACTTAGGTTTCTCAGTGCATTCACTTGCCCTATGTCCATGTTTGTTTCATCTATAGCACTTACCATTAAAATTTTACTTCTCATTGCTCCAACACTTATTTGATGTATGCCCTAACTTACCACAATGATTACATGTAAGTTTCTTGTTCTTTTGAGCTCCTTGTTATGAGGATTCACCTTGTTCACTAAAACCTAATTCAGTATGTCCATAATGTCTGAATTGAGTTTCCTCTATCAACTAATCCATGCTTAATCATGAATTCATCACACTTTAATTAGTTTGCTTTTCAATATTGAGATCATTTTGCAGTCTTTCATTTTTCAGTCCTCAGATTGATAACTTCCTGATTTGCACTATTGAGTGGATTTATCATATCTGCTTGCTAAAGTGACAAATGATGGATTTGTTTTTCTTTTCCAATAATCTTGTACTTGTGAGTGTCAAATGATGCACCTATTGCCTGCAACACAACACTTCAATAATTCATTATGTTAGTGTAAAACAAGGATTAGTGAGCATATAAGAACAAAACCCTAACATTGCCCTATTTCTCCCTATCTAGAAAGAGTTTGAAAAATGTCATAATCATGCCCTCAGATTATGCACCATTCAGTGACAATACACTCCTAAGAATGAGAGATTTAATTGAAAACTAAGCTAAATGATAAGAAAGAATGTAATTAAGCTATGAAAATTGACAATATAACAATGAATGGAATTGAAACTAAAATGTCATAGATATCTAAATAGCATAGCAATGCAATTTAACTCTAAAAATGAGGGCCATTTTCTCTCAAAAATATCTTCTATTTATAGAAAAAGGGGTTGAAAATGGGTGGTTCAGATGTAAAGTTGAAGAGAGGTCAGGATTCCACTAGAAGAGAGCACATGGATTGTGCTTCTTCAAGTGCATCAAATTGTGACACTTGTCACAATATTATTGGGTTGAAAGTAGGGAGAAATGTGACCATTTAGGGAAGAAAGCCAAGAAGACTCTAGAAGATAAGGCTCATAAAGAAGGTGTAAGAGGCATTTATGAGGATGGGCTTGAGTCAAATGCATTAAATGAAAGTATTTAAGAGGCATGAGGAGAGACATGGGCTTAAAGAATCTTCATTAATGAGGCATTAATGAGAGCCTTAAAGAAGCATGGGAAGGGTGTAAGAGGGTGGCTTGAGAAAGTGAACTTGGAGAGAGTCAAGCTTGAGAAAGTTGACTCTCCCAAGTGGGTTGA
>MU228055.1:221290-254562 GCA_018584345.1 Thuja plicata | reverse complement strand
ATGATTTTGATCATGCTTGAGAGTAGTATCTTTAGATGATTCATTAGTATCTTCAACTTTGATTATGGCATCATCAATTAGATCTTGAATCTTGTGCTTTAACTCCATGCAATGTGAGGTCTTATGCACATTGTTTTGATGATAGGCATAGTAGGTATTCAAGAATGTCATCCCACATGAGGTGGTTTGAGGCAATGTGATAAGATTATTTTCTAGAAGTTATGCTAATTCATAGGTTTTCCCCAAAGGAGTAAATGCTCTATCCCTTGGACAGTTTGATCCACTTGAACTCTCCAAAGAGATGTTGGATTCAATATTATGAGGACATTGATCAAAGCTAGGATTGACATGATCTTGTGAAATAATCTCTTGATCAAAGATAGGATTACCATGAGTAGGTGTCTCCTTGCTTGAATAATTTGAAGCCATGTGTGCATCATGATCATAGAAAAGAGGATATATTGATCTTAGTGAAGACTCATTTGATGAGGTATCCTTCTCTCCTTTTAAGTCTTGAATTTCATATTTCAAAGCTTGCATCTTTTTAGATAGGGATTTAATGAGAATTTATCCTTCTTTGTTGTTAAGACCATAGTGTCTATCCCATTTGTTTTCAGCCATCATAAGATTGTTTTGATCAAAGTCTTGGAATGGCGCCATTAGAATTTCTGAATTGTTCCAAAATGTGTGAGTTTGGGTTTCTTGTTTCAAAGTGATTGATTCCAGTGTCAGAGGGTTAGAATGCCCTGATAGTGAGCTGGGAACCAATGAGAGTCAATTGTTAGAAGTAAGTGACTCCAGCGTTAGAGGGTGTTAGAGTGCCCTGATAGTGAGTTGAGAATCAATTTGTTTTGTTAATTGTAAAATACACACAATTCAGGATCAATATTGAAAATCCAAGAGGACATGCAAGGTATACTTATAAGCAAGTTGTGAAACAGTGACAGATGTACTAGCAAAAGAAAAAGGATCAGACTAAAGAGCCAAAAGGATATCCAAAAGTACTGAATTCATTTAGTTTGCAAGTTTGTTTGTTGATGTTTTTCAGTGAGTGAAAAAATGGACCATGTAGTGTAGGATTGATTTTTGTATCTTGTTTTGAAAGATTTATCTATTTTAGTGATCTTTAAGACACATCAAGCATTGTTGTATTGTTATGGTTGTGAAAAAACATGCTCTTTATCCCTAATGCCTAGGCATAGAATGAAAATCTGTGCTTGTTAACTTAGGTACACACTCACATGCTAATCAGAATACAGCCATCACAATGCACGCAATGGCTCCAGTCATGATGTTGTATTAGCCAACTCCAAATGCAAGTGAGGGCACGATATGACAAGTGTCTTGGGGCAATTACTTTTTTCCTTGCACAAAGATTATCATCTTTCGGGGGTGAATCAGGTAGGTTGCTAGATACATCATTTTTTAGTATTTTTGTGGTGTCCTCGCAATCAGTTTGTATAGCGTCACTCACTTAAGAGCCTAGTTCAATCATGTTGATATGCTGGGGAGTTCACCCAGTCTGGACTACCATTGAACATGACCCACCCGAGCTTGAAAGGATATAGATGCCATTTTGGTTAATGCCTTATTTCTATACCGGCTAAAGGATTTATGTGTTTGGGGTCATTCTCCAAAAGGACTCGTGCTTCTTCTAGACAGGCCCCTCTAAGAAGATCTCGAAGATAGTCAAGTGTAGATCTGAAAAAAAATTTGAATAGTCACAATCACCTTTCTCTTGCACCAATGACCACGAGAGCCAATGGGAGAGGATAATGCGTGAAGTGAGGTTGCATTCTAAAATGTTTTGTGCAAGTGCACCAAAGACATCAAACACTTTAATCTAAAACTGAAATGAACTTTTGAAAGCTTTGTTCTTTTTAGGAGCACCAAAAATGAAATTTTGTTTTCCTTTGTTCAATTTATCTTTATGCATTCAAGATTGGATTTAAAGCATGTAAAGTTTGCCTTGTTTTATTTTAAACCTGAAAATGAAGTGTTTGGATCAGTTGCTTTAGGCATTCAAGATTGGATTTAAAGCATTGAAAGTGTTCATTTTAAAAGCCCAAACTGAAAAGTGTTTGATAGTTAGTTCAATTTTAAGATCCAAAAACAAGATGTGGGATTTGATTGTTCAGTTTTAAACCCAAAATCAAATGTTTGATTTGTCCATTTTCCTTAAAGCATTCAAGATTTTGTGCATGTTCATTTTAAGCCCAAAAAAGAAATGTTGACTTTTGTTGACTTTTTGAATTTTTGTTGACTTTTTTAGTTTTGTTGGCATTTGTTGACTTTGACTTTTGTTGACTTTTGCCTTTTGTTGACTTTGAATTTTACTTTTGTTGACTTTGAAACCCAAAACCAAGTGTGAAATGATGTGAGTACATACACTGTTCTTTTTAAACACCAAAAAGTGAAATGGGAATTTTTTAATCAAAAGATTATGTGTTTTATTACCAAACTTGATGGCTAACCCGTAGACCTATAAAAAAAATGAAAATAGTTAGTAAGAGTGCATTATTGTAGGTTTACAGTGCCTTTCCCCCATGCTTTTACAAATCATGGTCCTAGTGATATAGACCATATTTCCACAAATTGGTAATAGAGAGAAAGTAGAAAGAAGATAGAAGGAATATAATCTTTTTTTTTTGCGTATCAATGATATTCGTGGAAGTGTGATAGAGAGAAAGTAGATAGAAGATAGAAGGAATATAGTCTTCTTGTCTTTTTCAACCTACAAAATAAAATAAGAGCCTAAAAGCCCCACGATGGATGCCAGAAATGTGAGTGTCAAATGATGCACCTATTGTCTGCGACACAACACTTCAATAAGTCATTATGTTAGTGTAAAACAAGGATTAGTGAGCATATAAGAAAAAAACCCTAACATTGACCTATTGCTCCCTATCTAAGAAGAGTTTGAAAAATTTCATAATCATGCCCTCAGATTATGCACCATTCAGTGACAATACACTCCTAAGAATGAGAGATTTAATTGAAAACTAAGCTAAATGATCAGAAACCATGTAATTAAGCTATGAAAATTGACATTATAACAATGCATGGAATTGAAACTAAAATGCTATAGATATCTAAACAGCATAACAATGCAATTTAACTCTAAAAATGAGGGCCATTTTCTATCAAAAATGTCTTCTATTTATAGAAAAAGGGGTTGAAAATGAGTGGTTCAGATGCAAAGTTGAAGAGAGGTCAGGATTCCACTAGAAGAAAGCACATGGATTGTGCTTCTTCAAGTGCATCAAATTGTGACACTTGTCACAATATTATTGGGTTGAAAGTAGACAGGAATGTGACCATTTAGGGAAGAGAGCCAAGAAGACTCTAGAAGATAAGGCTCATAAAGAGGGTGTAAGAGGCATTTATGAGGATGGGCTTGAGTCAAATGCATTAAATGCAAGAATTTAAGAGGCATGGGGAGAGACATGGGCTTAAGGAATCTTCGTTAATCAGGCATTAATGAGAGCCTTAAAGAAGCATGGGAAGGGTGTAAGATGGTGGCTTGAGAAAGTGGACTTGGAGAGAGTCAAGCTTGAGAAAGTTTACTCTCCCAAGTGGGTTGAGTTGTTAATCATTCCTTAATGGAATGTGACAACATTAGGAGGGAGGTTAGAATTAGATAAGGCTTAGAATTAGATTAGCAAGGGGGGAATAGGTCGGGATGGGTTAGAACCCAGGGTAGAAGTGGTTGAGATAGATTAGGTTAAGGTTTAGGGGAATATAAATGAAATGAATTAAACTTATTTAATTCATTCAAAAATAGGAATATTAATTATTTAATCTTTTTATTGCTTTTGATAATTAATTAGGACTATAGCCAGTTTAATTAAATTAATAGGCTTGGGGAATGGGTTTAAAATGCAAGTGATGAGATAGATTAATTCCTTTATAATTAAATACTTTAGCCATTGTTTGAATTTGATAATATTTGATTGGTTGAAATTGATTTGAATTGTATGGCTGAAGTAGTTAATATAAATTAGTGATAAAAATCACCTAGGACATTAAATCTGATTTAATAATAAATTATGCCAAAGTAACATTGTCTTGACATAACGAGGGGTATGATCACACCTAGGGCAAACAAGGTCTATGGTCAATACAGACAAAATCTAGGTGGTTACAATACTTAGAAATATTTTGTATCCTTCTGTCATTTCTCTATCATTTTCTGCTTGGTTATTTTGTTCCATGACTTCACGTATTCTAATTGAATGAATTTCTTGTTATCTCTTTAACTTTCTGAATTCTTCAAATGCCCCGAAGACCTTCAAAAATGCAGTTTACTGAGACATACAAAATACTAAAAAAATTAGATTTCAATATTTCCCAATTCCATATTGATCAAAGGACCTACCTTAAATGTCAAGAAATGCAGGAGGAGGAGCACAGGAGGTACTCTAAAAACTAGAAAGCTTCACAGACCACGAACACCAAAGACCCTGTAGGAGAACTGAAGAACGTACAAGCTCAAACTTCTAAACACTTGAAGTGCACTCGTAATTCACAAAAACCACACTTAATCGCTCTTAATCACTCAAGGTAATTTATTCAAAATAAAATGTAAAAATGGCAAGTGAAACCCCATTTATACCCTTAGGTGAAAATGCACCACTTCCTTCCGCAAGTCCCAAGAAAAGGATAACCTCCAGACTCCGAGCCCAGGGATCCCATCTAACCACACCCTCTAACAAAAGAGGAATTGATGGCAAAGAATCCTGGAGTCCCAAATTTGGATGGCACAAAGAAACAAAAACACTCTGGGGCTGGGTCCCAGAGGGAGAGAAACCAAAAAGAAAAGAAGACAGCGGCCCCGTGGAGGCAAAGGCCAGAGGAAAACCAAAAGAGAAAGAAACAAGGGAAAAAGGAAAAAAAGGGGGACCCAAAATTTTTCCCACAAAATGTAGGGATGGGTATGCAGGTCATAACAAATCTTAGATTCATTTACAAAATGGATTGGACTCTTATGCGACTGCACTCTCAAGAAAACTCTGTCACCAACCATGTAAATGTGATTGATCCTCTTTGCATCTCTATACTTTTTTTTGTCTATCTTGTGCCTCTCTAAGATGCTTCCTAATCAAGGCTACCTACTGCTCCATCTCCTAGACTAATTGTGGTCCAACAACTACCCTATCCACAATCCTATCCCTACTCAAAGGTGTCCTACAGGGTCTACCATACAAAGCCTACAAAGGTGGCATGCCCAATGATGTATGATGCCCATTATTATAGGAAAACCCAACTAAATGAAAATACTCCTCCCACTTAACCTGATGGTCCATCACATATATGTGAAGCATATCCTCTAACACCTGATTGACCCTCTCTGTCTAAACATCTTTCTCAAGGTAGTAAGTTGTACTAAAATTGAGCCTGGTGCCCAAAGTTGATTGTAACTCTCTCTAGAATGATGAAGTGAAGAGAGAACCTTTGTCAAAGATGATATTGTGAGGGATGCTATGAAGTCTGACAATATCTTGCAAGAACAACTATGCTACTTCTAGTGTTGTGAATTTAGTACAAATAGTTGAAAAGTGGGCAACTTTGGTCAACTTATCAACCATCACCATGATGGCACCATGGCGGTGAGATGACATAGGAAGACCAACAATAAATTACATAGATATGATATCCCACTTCCACTCAGGTACCTCATGAGGCTGAAGAAGTCAACCAGGATGGAGGTTCTCTACCTTAACTCTCTGGAACTCAAGGCCTCAGGCTACTAACTCTACAATGTGTTGCCTCATGCTTGGCCAATGATAAAGTTGTCTCAAATCATCATGCATCTTCTTTACTCTGAGATGTACTGCATAAGGGTTCTATGGGCTTCTATCATAATGGTACATGTGAACCCCCAGAAGAAGGTACATAAATCCATCCTCTATGATGTAATATTCCATCTAACTCTAGTGAATAATCTAAAAAACTTCCCCTCAAGGGGTCTCTAAGATCGAACCAACTACAAGACCTCAGCATACAACTCATCTCCATGCAAATGATGTAGTATATGATCTCTTGAATCTGTGCTAGTAGACATAGAAGAAAGCTCATGATGTCTCCTACTCAATGCATTTGCAACTACATTCTCCTTCCCCATGATATAATGAACATCAAATTCATACTCACATAAGAACTCCATCCATCTCCTCTGCCAAGAAAGAAGGTTCGGCTGAGTGAAAATGTACTACAAACTCTAAAGTTTTGAATGATGTTCAAATCAATGTCATAAGAGGAAGTGTCACCATCTCACTATGGTTGCACCACTACTACAAGATCAAGGTCATGGGTAGGGTATTTGAGCTTGTGAGTCTTAAGTTTCCTAGACTCATAGGCAATAGCTCGCCCACCCTGCATAAGAACTACCCCCAAACAATCTAAGGAGGCATCTATGTAAATCACAAAATATATTGAAGGCTCTGGCACTGCAAGAATAGGTGCACTAGTAAGTGCTTTCTTGAGTTGTTGAAAGGCCCTCTCGCACTTCTCTATCCACTCATATTTCTTTCCCTTTCGCTAAAGTGAGGTAATAGGTTGTGCCACTCTAGAAAATCCCTCTACAAATCACATGTATTATCCTTCTAGACCCATGAAACTCCTAACCTTGGTCACAGTGGTAGGTGTCAGCCAATTCATAATGGAATCAATCATTGATGGGTCCACTAAGATCCCATCACCTAAAAAAACATGGCCTAACTATCTGATCTTTGATCTAAAAAAAGGCACACGTTGACAAGCTTCCATACAACTGATTATCCATCAAACACTATGATACCTACCTTAAGTGCTCCTCCTCAACATGATAATATATCAAAATTTAATTAAGGAACACTACCATGAATCTATCAAGGAAAGTGAGGAATAACTCATTCAAGAGAATCATGAATACAATTGGACCATTTGTAAGACCAAATGGTACAACTGTGAACTCATAATATCCATATCTAGTTAGGAAAGTTGTCTTGTGAATATCACTCTCCACAATCCTCAACTGATGGTATCCTGATTTCACATCTATCTTAAAGAACACACAAGAACCCTTTAACTGATCAAATAATTCATCAATCCTAGGAAGTAAATGCTGGTTCTTAATGGTTAACTTGTTCAACTATCAATAATCCATGCATAACCTAAGAGATCCATCCTTCTTCTTGATGAAGATAACATGTGCACCCCAAGGAGATACACTAGGAAGAATGTAAGTCAACTTCTCTATGGTGTGGCATACTAGGTAATTTGGAAAGAAATACATCTACAAACTCATGTAACATAGGATGGTCATCAAGGGAAGTTTCCTTATCCTCTTCTTCTTCCCTATTAGTGATAGTGATGGTGAATAACTGGCACCCCTTCCGCATGCTCCACTTAAGATGCATATCAGAGATCATACAAATATATGTCATCCTCTGAACTCCTAAAATTACTATAGCAATGCCATCACCATCCAAACACTTGATCCTCTTCTAAAAAAAATCTAACTTGGCTCTGTAGGCATATAGCCAAACCATGCTAAGTACTATACCATAATATCTAAGAGGGGTAATGCGGAGATCTGCTAAGGTGGTCATGTCCCCAATCTATATCTGACAATCCCTAACCAAAGAGGTAACAGATACTCTAGATCTTGAGGCCAACTCTACCTCCCACCTAACATCTTGCCTAGATGCCACTAGCCTACAATGCTCCACAACTAATGGAGAAATACATGAATCTATAGTACCAAATAAAATGGTAACACTTCTACCTCCAATCATATATGTGGCCTCAATAACTGTAGCCTGGTGCTCTATCTAGTGGTTATCAATCACTACAAATACTCTATGGGATCTACCCATGTCCCGAACTATGGGCTCTGATGTTGTTGTACACTGACTACCTGCCTAAGGACACTCTTTAGAAAGCTACCCCATGGAACCGCATGTGTAGAAAGGTCCACATGTATTTGTGTACCTTGAGATCTAGTAAATTGTGGCCCTCCTATCCTACTAGAGCCATTGAAGCCAACCCTTGGATGACTATTGAGTCCGAATGGGGGGTGTGAATAATACATGTGACCTTTGATCCCTCCTAGGTCCCTATTTCTGCCACTATTTTGGCTTAGATCCCTAGTGCCCCAATGAAGGCCTCTATCTTTGTATCTATTGAGTCTTCTATTGTGGGTGAGGGGGTTTTAAGGACCTCGATGAGTGTCTATGGTTTTCCTTCCATTGGGATCTCTGAAAACTTGAAGACTGGGGTGTGGTCTTTTGGTTCTGAGACCGATCTTAAGGATTATGTGCCCTACCCTGTGCCTCCTATGTTATTAAATCCTTTTCCATGGCTTTATGAAGTCACACTGGTGCTACCATGTGTAGAGGACCTGATAATGTAGCATTTAAACCTTTGACAAAATCGTTCACTCTAATTTTCTCGTATCTCATGTAGTCTACATAAGGTAAGAGCTCGAGAAACTTTCTCATATTGCATAACTATGAGACCCCTCTACTGGAGGACATGGAACTCATCTATTCTACACTACCTAAAGTGTTATAATAGATATCTATCCCTAAACCTATCCAAAAGGTGTCCCAAGAGAGGGTGTCAATATCTAGGTTACTCTTAAATTTCTCCTTCCTCCACCATGTAGAAGCAATCCCTCTCAAAAGGTGAGTAGATAATTATGCTCTCATATTTCTCCCATAAGGATATAACCCAAAGAATTGCTCCAAACTCAAGAGCCAAGCCTCAGCGTCAATCCTATCTGAAGATCCTAAAAAAGGTGGTGGCTGAAGGCATAAAAGTTCCCTAATCTAATCCCCTATATCTTGGGAGCCCTTTCTACCGCTCGAGCCACTATCCCTGGAGGTGGCTCTTGCATGTGTACTGACACACTATCCTGATCTACTTGAATCAAAATAGGGATAGGAGGAGGACTCCTAGTCCTCTCTCTTCCCTTCTCTCTATGTTCCTTTGAAACCTTATGCTATGTATGCCTACCCCCTAGTGGTAATCTATCCTGAATGATTTGAATGAGGTTCTGAAGAGAATTTAGTACATCCTAGTTTGGGTTCGGTGGTTGTTCGAGAGGAGGCCTTTTCTCCTCTCTAGCACCCTCTACCTATTCTTCTACATTAACTTGTTCTGAGGGGGCACATCTATGGCCTCATCCACGAGCATGAGCTTTCCACATCATCGGAGGTATCCTACACAAGCATAGGGTAGTTTAAGTTGAATTTAATGTTATTGTTTGAAACAAAATGTCTAAGTTGATACAAAATGTTTAAGTTGAATCGTAGTGGTTTAAGGATCCCAGTGTTACAAAATTTCATGCCCAAAATTTTGACCAAAACACGCTAATTATTTTTAAAAGGATAAGATTGCAACTAAGTTATAGATTTTTACAGATGTTCAAGATTTGACTAAGTTGGGCCTACAGTTCAACATCATCAAAATTGCATCGTAATATCTTTAATTTTACTAATTTCAAGAGAGGAAGGTGTATGGGTTTACTAAGAGGGGAATCATGACAAGGTTAATACTTTCCAACGTTCCTCACCCCTATGGAAAATTCAACTCATTTGGTTTAAAATATTATGAAATAATAATTTCATTGTATTCACTACATGATTAATTAATAGAATAATAAAGGACATACTAAAATACTTTAATCCTCATATTATAACTAGAATTTATTAAATTCCTAAGGGCTGGATAGCATCCCAATTATTAGGGTGTACATTTAGGTCACACAAAAATATTATTTTTCCCCTCAATGTGACCTAAGGGTTAAATTGGATAATAGCAATATTCACCATAAGGTTCTACTAATTAAACACATTACTTAGTAATTTAAATATTAAAATTTATGTTATTTTATGTTGATCTATAAAATTACTTTTATAATAACCATTATACTGGAAATATATATTGGCCACATTAAAGACATATCATAAAGTTTAACTTTAATTACAATCTAATTAATTTATTTGGTAAATAATTGCCACTATCAACCTTACGGGTTATTTAAAATAATCCACCTTCCTAGTCTAGAGACATCCTTTAAATTATTTGCCCTATTAAGTTGAATCAAATTTCAAATATTTACATAGTCAAAGTTTATTAAATTTAATTGCGAAGTTATCGTATCCCTAAATTAATTCCTATAGGTATATTCAATTTACCCATCTATTTATTAATCACAATAAAATTCTAACAATATTTTTTAATCTGTTTAATTAAATTTCACATGTTAATACAATTAACAGAAATGAGATTAAAATAAATACCCCACTTAAATTTTTGTCATATAAAAAAAACAATTCTAAAAAGGAAAAAGATAAATTAAAAGGACATTAAGTTGAGAGGGAAGAGAGGAATTTAAATTTTACTCTCAACACCCAAAACTTGTTTTCCTCTCTTTCTTTCTCTCCTCTCTCTCTCCTCTCTACTATTTTCAAAACCCTTGTTTTTTTTTGTGTTCATTTCTATTTGCAAGTCAAATGGATATCTAATCATGAGATGGAATAATAGCTCAAATATAAGAAAATATATATGAATATATACATGTATATGTTAGAATAGTCACAAAGGATAACTGAGAGGGGGGGTGAATCAGTTATCAGCTAATTAAATTATTTTCTCCTTTTAATTTGTAGAATAACATAAAGAAAATACACATTCAGATAACACAAATGAGAACACCACAATTTGGTTACAGGGAAACCAAAAGGTAAAAACCCCGGTGGGAATTAGCACCCACAAAGAACTATACTTTTTTATAACAATCCCTGTTAGAATAGCTTGCAACCTTGTTAGGAGTTGTTCTTTAAAATGCAATAAGTATAGTGACCTAGTTAAGGGTCTGACCCTATTAGGAGTCTTTTACAAGTAACCCTGTTAGGGGTGAGGACTCACTGTCCAAAAGCTCACTACTTCAATGGTGAAGGCTGCAACCTTCTGTAAAACAGATAAACACTATATCTGATAATGAACTATTGAGTAGACCTACTATCTTAATCAGTTCCAATGTATTATATGCTTCCACTGCTTCTTCACATTGATCCTTGATGAATGAAACACAACTGATATTCTGCTATGTACATTTTCTATCTCTTTTCTTATCATTCACACATAGCATTCACAAATGAACTACTATAAGTATCTTCCTCAAAGTATAAGGTCACGACGACTATTGTAAACACTTCATCAACTTCCTTGTCAGCTTAACTAAGCACACAATCAAGATTAAGTCTGTGCAACTCAAACTGAACAGACATGATGCTTCACTGAGTCGGCTCCACGAATTTATCTCAAACAACATGACTAAGATGAAACATGATAGGCGCTCTTAACCTAACATGGTTAACTCATAACTAATCATGAATCCAAACACGCGTATCTAGAAGATAGGCACAACTCAAGAACCAATGTAAGTACATCGGCTCTTAATAGATAATCTCCAGAACTGTAACTGTAAATACCAGATTTACACAACTCAACTGAAACTTCATATCTGAATCTGTGTGTATGAACAAAGCATCCAAAGCATGTCTACAACATGAGTATAACCATGCAAGGGTTAATATCATTGTTCTAAAAAGTACATACAAGACACTTTTTTATATTATATGTTGTCATCAATGACAAACATACAATCAACTAACTGCACAGAAGTAAATCTCCAAAAGTATATGTATGTAATCATATATATTTATTTCTGTATATAAACCGAAATGCAGGGGTGCAAATAATTTAATTTATTTTGAAATTCATATCGCGGGGCTGTGATTCTTACTGTATACATACGTTAGCATTTTCCATTCTACATTTTCTTTTCTGCAAGTTCGATTCAAGTTAAAAAGGCAGACAGTGCTAGAAGGGCAACATGGGGGTTTGGGGAAGGCTTCCTACCCTCGCCACACTATGGTGAGGCCGTAGCCTTGACTTTTTCCAAGCGTTGTGGCTTTTTCCACAGCGTGGGATGTAGTTGTAAGTCATCCCCACTCCCACCATGGGCTAAGAAGGTCATGGTCAAACATGGAGGTTGGGGAAGTTTACGTGGGTTTCCCTAACCCTTAAAAGAACATGTTTATTTTTATTTCTTTTATTATTATTAAAATCAATTCATGTATTTATTTATTTATTTATTTATATATATAGAATAAATATATAAAAATAATAAGAATGCATTCCTTGTAGACAATGTGAAATTATACAGATCATTTAAATGTCCACTTGTTTATGTAATTTTTTTCAAACATTTACACTGGTATTTTTTTGGGTAGATGTTTAGGAAATGTAAATGATTCCTAAAGAAATTTTTTCTTTACTTCTATGGCTAAAGTATGAGTATTTTCATTCAGCATTATTTTAGCTTTTTTTTTTTGCATATTACCAAATACTTAGATCACTAAAATGAAATCTACAAGTTAAAATCTTACAATTTTTTTTTTTCTGATGAGCTACATAGTTTCTTTTTAATAATCTATTTTAAATATTGTACATAGAGAACATTAAATACAAATCAACTTCCAATACACTTCTATTTTCTATAAGAAATTTCTTCTTCTTTATTGACTAATAGGAAACACAAAAAAAACTTTCATTGAGGCACCATATGATAGCCATAACTCAAAATTTCTTTCTTTTCCCAAGTACATCAAATTTCTTTCAAGAAGATTTTACATATTTCACTACAAGAACATAAATTTATTGTTGAAAATATATTGTAGGCTAGGTGGCTGAGAGGGGGGGTGAATCAGGAACCAATAAAACTTATTCTCTTTTTATCCTTTATTAGATTGACTAATCTAATTGCATGTATGGAACATAAAATCAATAAGCATTCATAACACTTGACACAATATTTGGTTACCCAAAAACCTTCCAAATAGAAAGTAAAATTGGGGTGGGGATGATACCCACAAGATTTAGAGTTGTAGTAATAAATTTAGTCGGTTAAGGCTTACAATTGACCACTTTTGATGGTCTTCCTTGTTAGGAGCAATAAGGACTATTAGGTCCACCTTGTGAAAGGATTTATACAATACAGTTAAGTATGCACTCTGGTAGGAGATTTCATAAGGACTGTTAGGTCCACCTGGTTAAAGGATTTTGATTGATACACCTATTAGGATGAACCAGTGAATGACTTTCTATGCAACTCTAATTTGTTGAACAAGATCCTTTGAAGTAATATTGATCACCTGAATATGATAGATAAGTCCATGTTGTTCCTTTATACTGTTGTAGCCTTCTAGATAATCTGCCTCTTCATATTTGTATTCATATATCCATTATTACATGCTCTTACTACATTATTTGGATAAACAAAATGTCTTACATATATACCTTATCCAAATCAATTACCTCTGCAAGTCAACTACTATCACATTAAATAGTATCAAAAAATATGTACTAAGTTGGCCCAATGTTGATACTCGGGTCCACTATCCACTTGGGCGATATACTGACACTCGGGTGACATAGTGAACTAGAAACTCTGGCACTCAGTTGACACTGGGTGATTGGGCCATATTTATCACTTAGAGCTGGTATGCAACTCAGGTAACACTAGTGACTCATGTCATACTATTAACTTCTCGGTCGACACTGCAACTACTTAGCACAGTTAACACTCCAAGCTGCTAGCTTGGTCAACATTGTAACCATATAAATGACTAAGTATTTTGGTACTAATTGACAAAATGTCTTTCCATAAGGTCTATAATCCCATTTTTTCATTAGTGACAAAAACACTTATCATACCAAAAAGTTTGATCAAACTGATAATTCAAAACTCTCCCTTACCATGTGCTTGGGTACTTGCTCGGTTCTGACTACTGCTCTGCAACTTGATTACAACTGCCTCTATTTTTTATTTTCCAAAAATATTTTTGTAACACTGATATATATATATATATATATATATATATATATATATATATATTTATCTTCTCTGTATATGTATTTCCTCATATATACAAATTCTATCTTTCCCCTTTGTATACAGATTCTATCTTTCCCCCTTGTTTTTGACACAAATGCCAAAAAGCATATCTACAAGGTAATACCAAAATAGGAAAGGAAATCACTATGTACCTTCAAAATTTGAGACAAATTATTGTCCCAATTGTCTTGTGACACCTTTAGGATGTGCAACTTAATCTAAATTTATGCAGACAACTCCATTATAAGCTATGCAACTAAAAATTTGTTATCATGGATGAGTGTCTTTGCATGAGCAATATTTTTTTGCATGACATCCATATGAGGAAGGAGTTGGCTCTGTATAGAGGATAGGGATTCCCTTGTTCTTCCTTCTTCCCTCAGTAGCTCTACCTACAGATCAGTTAGATACTTGATCTTAATAAAATGTGTTTGCACTTGCCTTCAAATCAGTTTCAATCTTTGTCATCTTGTTCTTTATTTCCATGGTAAAGTTGGAAGTGTCACTAAACTTTAAAAATAATGCTACAACATTATTCACGGTATTTTCTAGAGTGATAATGATAGTGGTTAGCTTCAATTGATCTATTGGAATATTACCTGTAACATTCTCTAGAACCTTATTCTCAAATTGTATCTCTGCCTTTTGCAGCAATTTCTCATGTCCACTAAGATCATGATTAAACTTGTGAACTATGTCAACAATTTAGTCCATTATGGAGTCATCCTCATTGAATTCAATCTCTAGTGAATCAAGGAAAATACCTTTGATTTCCTCTAGAACTTTTTTCCTTTTCTTCTCTGCTTTGAGCTTCTATTGTTTTTCTCTTTTCTTCCATAGCTCCCAGAGGATGTCCATCTGCTCGGCTATCAGGATAGAAAGATCCCAATTAGGAATCACAATTTCTTCCTCGAGGTCAACTTCATTAGTTATTGTTTTATTTTCTTTACCTTTGACCTTGGGATTAGGTGAACGAATGATTTCCTTACCTTTTCCATCCTCATCCTTTTCCTCAGTGTTTAGTTCGAGTAGGTCATTAACTTTTAATGTACCAACTGTAGAATCAATTCTAATTGTAAAAATATTCACAGTGTCCTATGACTGTGTTTTGCTTGGCCCAGTAGTAGGTAGAGCCTGATGCTTGGTTCCTACTAGTCCTGATGTAGACTCTGTGGTATTTTCCTTTCTCAGATATAAGATATTCTGAATAGGTGATTGGGGTAGTGATGCCATCACTTCTACTGCTATCTGTTCTGCATTAGATTCTTCAATGGTCTGTACCTTAGGTAATTCTTCATATTTGGTCTGTACAAGAGGTTCTGTACTTTGTTTTTTTGTCTTATCTTCTCCCTTGTCATCAAAAATTGACTTCCACACCTTTGTTGTGGTCTGCACAACATCATCTATTTTCTTGCTCAAAATTTGAAAAGTCCTAAACCTTGGAGTGTGATTACTCTCATACTTGTTCATAGCATCTTTTACCTCTTTGTTAGTCATAGTGGGCATGACTTGCTTTAATGTTTTTCTTCTGATGTCCTTTTCAATCTGAACTACATTATTCCAGTGAATGGTGATTCCTTTGAGAAGGTCTTCAGTCATATGACTTTTCAATTCAGATAGATCATACTTCCATCTTTCCATCTTCTCTACTAATGCATCATCAATCATCTTTTGCTCATCCTTGGTTCTGGTAGAATACTTCAATTATTTGATACTTCCCATACTACTACCCCCTTTCAATTCTTCAACCTTCTTCTCAAAGGTAGGTGGTGGTTTCATCAAAGTAACTATGTCTTCTTCATCATCTTCTTTAGGCAATACCAGTTTTCTTCTAGATCTTCTGGGTTTGTATATAGTGATAGAGACATTTGGTGTTTTCTTGGGGGCTAGCCTCTTCTTCTTAGGAGGATCTTCTTCTACCTCTTCCTCTTCTTTATAAGGTTCATCTTCTTCTATCTTTATCTCACCTCCTTTTCTTTTAGTGATCAAAGGAGGAGAGTCTGATGGCTTTCCATATTTCTTTTCAAACTTCTCAATTCTCTTCCTTCCTCTTTTCAAGATTTTGGGAATCTCAATTTCCAATGATATTTTTCCCTTAGATTCTTCATAAGTACCAAAATATGGTGCCTTAGTATCAATAGGTTCATTTATAAGAGCTTTAATGATGTCTCTGGTCTCATCTATGTTAACCTCATATGCAAGAGGTTTCACCCATGCAACCCTAGACTTGACTGCTTGAATGTATACTTTGTCACAATCAACTAGGAAGCATATGTCATCCTTATATTCTTCTGCCAATTTTTTGGGAATTATGAATCTATTCTTCATTTTCTCTCTGAATATTTAAAAGTAAGCATCCATGATGCTTTCAAAATTATCTCCCAATTCTACTATAAACTCATTTATCTAATAAACTATAGGCATGTCCATCTTCCATACAATTGTGCCTTTTGAAGTGAAAAACTTGTGAACATAAAAGAATAAACATACAAAGAGTGAACCAAACTTACACGGATTGGTCTTAGATGCCCAGATGCTCTCCATGTTTTTTCTTAGTTGGATGAGTTGCAACTCGGCTTAGTTGAATGACAGATTATTCTTCACCACTTGTATGCCAAGTCCACAACCTCACATGGAACACTATTTGGTCATCTTGAACTGTATATCTTGTGTGCAATCACATGAATTCCAAACTTTAGCTCCATGTTAATGACTTCATTCAACTTCATGCCTCTTCCATCCCACTCAGCAAGAGTCTTCTTGGCTAGGTCATCTCGGGGTAGGGTTTTAGTTGCTTTAGGTTTGTCGAGCATAGGGTAACTTGTCACTTGGTGTACCATCAACTTAGTGATCTTCACTGGTTTCTCCAACCAAAGATGCATGTTGTGAACACAGCTCAGAATAAACATAATCCACTTTATCTAAAATTTCTTTGGCATATGCAAGATATGGGTTAAACCCTTGACTTCAAGGTGCTTGTGTTCTGGCTTTAGGTTTCCATCTATACAAAGTGCTTCATATGCTTTGTTCAGCTCCAATGTTCATAGTTGTTGAATGTTGCAATGATATAAACTTCAAATGTCGTTAATCAATAGTACCTTGGGAGGAATTTAGGAATGGGCTCCCATGGGATCTATCTCCTCTACAATCGCTGGATGAAGTTTGAACTTTGGCAAATTGCAAATAGCATTCCTTACTAACATCTTGGATCCCTTCTTGACCTTACTACTGGAAGAAGATGCCATAACTCTTGGAAGATTAATGAAACTTCGCTGTAACTAAAGCTTCTAAATAGAAATTTTCTCTAAAATCGCTCTACATACTATAAAACTTGGTAAAAAATAACCCTTTGATTTCACCATTTATGAGAATTTCATGATAAAGTTTTCATTAAATGCTTCATACATAGTAGTTTTTGTAGCTTAGGTAGTTCTCCCAGGCTTACTCGGAAGCTCGGTGAAAACTATCTTCACATCTTTGGAACCATATAACCCGACCTAACTTGGTTAAGCCAGAGTAACTCATTTGTAACTGATATCCTGACTTAGTTAGAACCATAACATTTCCCAGTGCATCAATATGCATATTTGGACTTGCTAGCATATCTAGAACTGATGTATGAAGGCTTGTAGGCACAGTTCTAGTTGTCTCTTTGCATCTTTATTTGGAGATGGTGGATCCACCCAATTCACTATTTTGGGTGCCATTTGATCCTTCATTATTTTGGTCTGAATTATCAGGAGATTTCTTTACCCACAGCTGACTCATCTGAGTTTTTGATTTCATAAAAATTTTCTTTGCCTTTCTCAAAACTAGTATCTACTTTTTCTTTGTTCATGCAATTATTACTTAGATGACTGAGTTGTTTACACACATAACATCTCTTAGTAGGATTCCTTTTTCTGAGATGATTTTTTGCACAATTTACACCAATGTGCCCATATTCACCACAATGACAACATCTACTCCATGTGTTGTAATCCCAACCAAAAAAAAATTTATCTAGTTGTTCAACAGGGTTCCACTTTTTAGTTCTTCACTCAGAAGACTTATGACCTTGTTTGTTACAATTGAAACATTTTCCTTCAACCTTAGGTTTCTTAGTGCATTCACTTGCCCTATGTCCATGTTTTTTGCATCTATAGCACTTACCATTAAAATTTTACTTCCTATTTCTCCAACACTTATTTGATGTATGCCCTAACTTACCACAATGATTACATGTAGGTTTCTAGTTCTTTTGAGCTCCTTTCTCTAAGGATTCACCTTGTTCAGTATAACCTAATTTGGTATGTCCATAATGTCTGAATTGAGTTTTCTCTTTCAACTGATCCATGCTTACTTGTGAATTCATCATACTTTAATTGGTTTTCTTTTCGGTATTGAGATCATTTTTTAGTATTTCATTTTTAGTCCTCAGATTGATAACTTCTTGATTTGCACTATTGAGTTGATTTACCATATCTTCTTGTTGAAGTGACAAATGATAGATTTTTTTTTTTTTTCCTATAATCTTGTACTTAGCAATATTTTGTCTCGTTGTGTCATTTCTCTATCATTTTCTTCTTGGTTCTTTTGTTCCATGACTTCACATATTTTTACTAAATGAATTTCTTGTTATCTCTTTAACTTTCTAAATTCTTCATGTAAATTGAGATTCTTTGCAAGTAGATCTTCAATGGCTGCATTAGCTTCTTCATAACTTCTTTCTTCACATAAATCTTTAATTCTTTCTTCTATGTAACTTTTTTCATTCATTTGCACTTCTAATTATTTTCTTCTTTTCAAGGTATGAGAGAGCTGCTCCTTGAGTTTTTGGATTTGATCCATGGCCACTTGTAGATCTATCTTTTCATTTTCAATGGCTTTCTCCAGTCTATATATTTCCATTGCCTCTAATATTTTTCTCAATCTGTTAGAATTATTATTAGAGAACCTTTCCTCTGATACCAATTTTTGGAAATATATTGCATGCTAGGTGACTGAGAGGGGGGTGAATCAGGAACCAATAAAACTTATTCTCTTTTTATCATTTATTAGAGTGACTAATCTAATTTCATACATGAAAAAAAAAAAAGCATTCTAACACTTGACACAATATTTGGTTACCCAGAAATCTTCCAAATAGAAAGTAAAATTGGGGTGGGGATGATACCCATAATGTTTAAAACTGTAGTAATAAATTTGGCTGGTTAAGGCTTACAATTGACCACTTCTGATGCTTTTCCTTGTTAGGAGCAATAAGGACTGTTAGGGCCACCTTGTGAAAGGATTTGTACAATATAGTTAAGTATGCACTATGTTAGGAGATTTGATAAGGACTATTAGGTCTACCTAGTTAAAGGATTTTGACTGATACACGTGTTAGGATGAACCAGTGAATGATCTTCTATGCAACTCTGATTTATTGAATAAGATCCTTTGAAGTAATATTGATCACCTGAATGTGATAGATAAGTCTCTATTGTTCCTTTATACTACTGTAGCCTTCTAATCAATCTACCTCTTCAAATTTGCATTATTATATCCATTATTACATGCTCTTACTACATTATTTGGATAAACAAAATGTCTTAAATATATACCTTATCCAAATCAATTACCTCTACAATTTGGATACTATCATATTAAATAGTATCAAACAATATGTACTAATTTAGCCCAATGTTGATACTCATGTCTAGTAATCCACTTGGGTGATATACTGACACTCAGGTGATATACTAACACTCAGGTGATATACTGACACTCGGGTGACATAGTGAACTGGTAACTCTCATGCACTCAGTTCACACTAGGTTCTCGAGCCATATTGATCACTTGGAGCTAGTATGCAACTTAGGTAACACTGGTGACTTGGGTGATACTGTTAACTGCTCCGTCAACACTGCAACTGCTTAGCTCGGTTAACTCTCCAAGTTGCTGACTCGGTCAACACTACAACCGTATAAATTACTAAGTGTTATGGCACTAATTGACAACATTTCTTTCCATAATGTATACTTTTATTTCTCACATAAGTACATTACTTTCCTTCACAAATCTGCAATGCTTTGAAGCAACTAAATTTATTTTTCTCTAGCTAGAGCTTACATATACTATGTAGGAACAATATAAAGACAATTTTAGAGGCTTGCTTGAATCCATTCTCTATTCCTCCAAGCTTTCTTTTTTTTCTTTCCTCACTAGTGGCCTCTAAAATTAGATAGTGGGTAATTAGAGAAACTTTCTCCAATTTCCCTTTTAAATTTAAAATCCTCACACTCTCCAAGTCCTTGGAGGAGATGTGAGATCCTATTGGTCTCTCTTCCCCAAAAACCTTACACATACTAAAAATGGACTCCAAAAAGGGTGGAAATAAAAGAGAACAAGATTTTGACATCCTAAATGGAAGTTGGTCTTCCTAAGACCTTGCTTCCAAAATTTGATTTTCGTCCATCTTGGAAAATCAACTTTTTAGAGGCTTCCCAAGGTCAAAATATGATTTCACATTGTCAAAATCTCCCCTTACCCATAGGCATATGAAGTGGGCTGGTAAAAAATGGGTAAAAATCAACCCTGGGTGGCCATATGACACCTAAAAAACCCTATTTAAGCTCACCTATGGGTTCCAAAGGATTTGACCTCTCAATGCGCTCACAAACCAAGTGGTCTTCATGGGAAAAACAACTAATTACAAGTGGGGGAGGTGGACACCCAAGCTTTCCAAGTGGACATGTCATTCACATCATTTTCACAACACATGTGTCAATTGACACTACAACACATCACTATACACTTGGCATGCCTACTTGTGTAAATCCCAAATTTATGAATGCATATATAACTAATATTCCTCAATCATACACTATACGGAAGAAAACACATCACAAAAAGGTTTTGTCTCTTTTTATAGATGCAACCTTGGCTTAAATGAATTCACATAGGTTTACACAAGGTTCTCCATTAAAATTACATGACCATGATCCTACACACTCAATTCAAATATCATTAATCCCAAGAGAATATAATCATCAAAATTAAAAGTGCAAAATCAAAATTACCATTAATTTTACTAATACATAAATTACATCCTTATAAGTCACCATAATTATTCATCACAATTAAATCATTAATTTTCAAAACACACACACACACACACACACACACACACACACACACACACACACACACACACACACATATATATCAAAAGAATAAGATTTTGATTAATTGCATAAGCATAAAATTTAAAATTTCTAACATCATCAAAACAACCATTAATAAAGTAATATAAATCATCCAATAGAATCACATAGTAATGTCCTAAAAATCTACATAACAATAGTAATATCCATGTCATAAGATATCTAATCCAAACTGTCAGTGATAACATAATGTGTATATATAATCTATACCTTCATGAAATTAAGGTGCAATCTATCAATTCTTTGGAAACAAAATTCTAATTCAATGCAAAGAATTGACAAAATAGCATTTAACATTCCATGGCTCTCGAACTAAGCATGCTAATGAAGCTCTCAACCTTAATCTCCATTAGTGACAGTCCTAGAACGAGAATTGATGTATGATGATTCCTAAATCTCGCTCTCAACTCTCAAATTGCAATGCAATTCATTCAATTATGCTCAATTATGCTCTCAAATGCTATGCTCTTGATAAAATTCTCTATAATATGGATGCAATTGCTCATGAATGTCTAGGATTCTTAATGCTCTGAAAATGCTTGATATTTATAGGATTTCCCAATGGTAGGGGTTAGAATTAAGTTGATCATGATAAAATCTTGGTTGAGTTGAAGGATTTTAAATGGTTTCAAATGGGGAGACCATTTAAATGGTGGTCTCAAAGGTTGGGACAAAGAGACAAATTGAGTGGTGAGGATTTTAAAGGATTAAATGAGTGATCAAGATTGCAAAGTTTGGAGTGATCCATGTGCTTTCAATCCTTGATTCTCATTGGTTATTCAAATTCTTGTCCCCTTTGTTGAAAGAAATAAGGATTTAATCAATTCAATTAATTAATTAAATTAGCCATGTAAGGGAATCGGTTGATTTTGATTTTTGATTTAAAACTATACAACTAATTGATTAAATCAATTATATAGTGTTGATTTATCCCTTTTAGGCTTATATTTAATTAATTAATATATTTATTAATTAATCCTTTGATTTGATGTTATTTAGTCCATTTTGATTTGATTAGTCCATTTGATTTGATAAAATTGCTTTTTTGATCGATTGAATACACCTGACCAAATTTAGGTGTCTACAAATGCCCCTCTTTGAATTGATGTGCGAAGCACACTGATTCAAAGAAAATCAATGTCCTGATCTGATTGACTGATTGATCAAATACAATGATGTATGATGCAATGTCTGATTTGATAACCTAATGTGAACTTGATGTGAAACTGTTAGAATAACTGAGAGGGGGGGTGAATCAGTGGCCTCAAAAATTTATCCAATAAACTTTATATTGCAAATATAAACCTCTAGTTATCTTCAGTCCTACAAGATGAATACCTTTAAATATTCTTATCAAATAACTACTTCTCAGAGTTCACTATTAAACCTTATTCTCTAGCTTTACCGAATAGCAATCTACCATATACCAAAATACAGTAAATAACTTAGTGTTTACTGATCATCCTATTTTAGTAATGTGTAAATAAAAACATCAAAGAAATGAATCATAAACACATTTGACACATGAATTTTTAATGTGGAAACCCTGTTAAGGGAAAAACCACTTGGGACCGGTAACCCAAAATTTTAACTCTTCTGAAGTGAGCTCAGTGAAGAGCCAACCCTGTTAAAGGTTACAAAGACACTATTAAGTGTGACCTTGTTAGAGGATTTAACACTAACAGTTTATCACTTGATATCTGGCATCTCTCTATGTTATCTTCATGATAAACCTTTTGATACTCCTTGGGATGTATCTCAATATATAAAGGATTTTTTTAGATCCTGCTCGGTTAAGAGACTTTTCTGATCCAATGGTTAAACTGAAACAGTATATGATTTGTTCATAAATACAACTATACTTTGCAGATGCTTAGATCTATTTTAAGATCATAATACCTTTCTGATCAATGTTTTATTTCAATACCTTTGCTCCACTTCTTTCTGCTTAGTGATTTTGTGCTTCTCTATTGCTCAGTGTCTGTAGAAATATTAGCTCTATTCTTTAGCTTCATTGATCAGGTCTGAATGAAGACTTCTTTCATCATCAGTTTCTCTTCAACATCTTCTTCTCTGTTCACTCCCCAAATTCATAATGAATTGTCTTGTCTCTTTATAGACATAATTTCACCATTTCTAAGTCCTTGATTTTCTTGTTCTTGGTGTGATCTGCAATTCTCGACATTCTTTCTTTAAAGCTTTACTTTAGTTTTATCTCATAGATATCTCCTTGAAAACTGGAATAAAATAGCTTTAAAACTTTAGCTTATCTCTAGCTAAAAAAATTTTGATGAAAACAAAGTCTATAAACCAGTTAACTCCTTCTTTAGCTTTTGTCAGCTGAGTCTTTTGTCCTTTCTAAACTTTAGTTCTTTTCGGTGTTTAACTCCTTGTTAGCTCGATCTCAACTTCAGTTGTCCTTGGGCATCTATCTCCATCAGGGTTTTTTGTCCATTGGGATTGTCTATCCGTTGGGTAACATTATGGTTCTGCTCATTGGGTAACACTGTGGTTCTGCTTGTCAGGTAACACTATGGTTCTACTCATTGATAATTCTTGCTTGGGTTTCTTTCTTGGGTATTACTATAACTTTTTCTCTCAGGTTTCTCTGTCCGTCGGTGTGCACTGTCTGTTGGTGTCTATTGTCGCTTAGTGTATACTAAACTTTGATGCATTACTGATAGCATAAATTTTATCTCTCTAGTTCTTTGAATTCTTTAACATTATGTAAACAACCAATCAGATTATATCAAGTTGACATCAATGACAATACAATACATTAACTGATTTAATGTCTTGCATTAACTTTCTACAGCTCGGTGATCATCAACTTAACATCTTTAAACATTCAATCAGTTATGGTTCATTAGAAACTTGATGTAAAATCTTGATGTTTGATGAACTGCCTAATGAGAAACCCTGATTAAAAAATTGATGACCCCACTAATAATGATTTAAAATTTTAGTACCCCAAATTTTGTTATCATTTGCGAATGTGCGATAAAAATAATGTTTTGACCATATGATGCCCCCTTAGAAATGAAACTAGAATTAATTATCAGAGGCAAAAAGATATTAAATAATAGAATTTGTAGGTCAATTATGTTTTCATTTCTGAAAAACTAGATGATGAATCAATCACAATATGCCCCAATGGTGAAAAATGTCAATTTGGAGGTCATAAAGGGTAAAATCTCTTGAAAAATAGGTCAAAAAGATATAAATAGAAGTAAAAAGTTCATTTTTACTATTCATTTTCAGTTTTGACCCCAAATTTTTTCTCTAAGATTCTTGGATGTTGTGACAATGGTGGTCCCCATACGTGAGAATCGGTTTGAGAGAGGGTGTTGATTTTAGAGACCAGCTAACTATGGACCTTCAGTGAGTGATTTCTACCTTCTCAAGAATTTATTACTTCATTTATTGCATTTAACTAATGTTTCAACACCTAGTTAGGAATTTCCATGAAATTTTTAGTCAAGTTACGCATAGGAATATGTTAAGTTGCACATAGGTAGGTAAAGTGATGTGTCTGCATAGTGAAGTGGCACGTAGAAACTAGAAAAATGTCATGTAGGAAAATTCCTAGGTCACGTATAGAAAGAATAAAGTCACACATATGAAATGCTAGCCAAAACCCTAGATTTAAGTTATGTGTACAAGTGATTAAGTCACGCATATGCTACAAAGTAGCACATACTAAGCCAAGTTATGCCTATGAATGGTAAAATACCACGTACAATAGGTAAAGTTACACGTAACTTGAAATGACATGTACACCCTTTGAAATTGCACATACACAAAGGCAAAATGATGCCTAAGTGTAAAATTGAAAAACCTTGAACGTTGTTGATCACCTATGATAGATCGAATACCAAATTGAAGGAAAAGATAAGCTGGTTGGATTTAGTAATGAAACCAAGTGTTTAGGATGATAGGATGATCAGTTAGATGGATGTTTTATTATATCAATCTGATTGGTAGGATAAGATAAACTAATGTATTTTCCCCTTCTCATGATATAGAGTTAGGAAAAATAGTTGATGTTGCTCAAAAAGAGCGATAGGTTGATTTGGCGATAGATTGATATAGAATAATCCATTGTAATGATTATACTAATTGAATCCACTTGATTTTCAAACAGGTTTCATTCTGGAAGTTATATGTCTAGAGTGTCCCATCTTGGATTGCTTATATGATATATCAGTTGTCAGGCAATGATAGGTGCATTATTGGTAGATGTGGGTTATTTTACCTCCTAAAACTTCCTCAGTTCCAGATGAACCGAGGTCTTCTCATAGCTATGGAAGAGTGATGGCACTCTAACCATAATATCTTCCACATGCCTATGGGAGAGATAATGATTACACCTGAGGACATGTATAGATTACTGAGGATCTCAACTCGAGGAGAGAGGGTTTATTATGATCAGGTTTACAATGACAGTGCATGTAGATGGGTCTTTGGAGATTAGACTATTAGAGATGAGAGTATTAGCTGGGCATAGTTTGCTTCCTTCCCTCCTCTTCTTATAGTCTTAGGCACACTGATCGCTGGATTTTTGTTACTAGATCGTCGTGGTCATGGTTTTGTAGTGGGTTGGGGTCGTATCATTGAGGATATGATTGTAGATCCTTGTAGATTTGATTGGGGTTCCTGTGTATTAGTGCAATTATATCATGAGTTGCACCATGTGGTTTATAGAGGTAGTGCTTCATTGTCTACTAGAGTGATGTTGTTACAGTTATGGACATGGGAGCACATTCATGTGTCAAGACCGATTGCTACAAGATAGAGAGATCTTATATGGCCATACACATATCTATATGAGGGAATGGTTGTTCAACCTTGGGTGAGAAAGCTAGATTACTGGTGATTCATGCTTGATGACATTGATCAGGTTATTTGGAGACCATATCTGGGTTGTGAGGCATAGTGAGAGGATGATGATGATTTTCCCTATATGTTTGCACCTTGATGGATGATAGGTCAGTCACCTCTTGTGATCAAGATTTTTCTTCTACAGAGTATATCAACAGTTTGGAAAGACTCAAGATATACCATAGGGTTTAGCACTTTATGCTCAGGTCCAGGTTGAGAGATCCATGTGGGGAGCATAGGTGGATTACCAGTATGCATGTGATTAGATAGATAGATTGGGGTACATGTAGTGGGATATGTGAGAGCATATTAAATATTTAGGGATGTCAGAAGATTACTCACAGTGGTTTTCTCATCATAGATTCCCTTGGTTCACTGATCCTGGTGAGCCAATTTCTGATATAGATGATCCTTCAGATGATGATGATGGCAGGGGTGGTCAAGGTGGTGGATGATAAAGACCTCCATGGATACAGAGAGTTCCTCTTTGAGCTAGAGATAGAGATGGGGGACATGGAGGTCCACGGATGAGGGGTGGCCATGTACAAGGGAGAGGTGGTGGATTTAGGATGAGACTGCTACATGTAGTACCAGCAACGTTATGGGGTCAACAATGATAGAGATTCACTAGAAAGGCTCATATAGCTATTGCTAGATAGTTTCCTTTACATGGACAGGGTCCACAGATTTTGGCATATCAATTGTCTATAGCTCCTCATATTCTGGCAAAGAAGGTGCCTTAGATATAGGTATAGCCTCAGGTACATCCATAGGTACATCCATAGGTAAATCCATAGTTAGGTACTATTACCATATTAAAGCAGGATGTGCAGGGTTTACAGACTGGTCTGGCTACAGTTACTAGCAGGATAGATCAGTTTGGTGTGATGATGTAGGCATTCATGGCCAGGATGGATCAGATAGCCAGTGGTGCTAGTTCCATTCGGGATCCTCCTAGTACACATGATAGATTAGGAGATAGAGATCTAGATGATATAGGTGGTACAAGTGACATAGGGATAGGAGATGCATCAGGTGCCCCTAGAGGGTCATGATTAATTTTGAGATACCATTGGATCATATGTATTGCATTTTGATCTATCAGATGTTAGTTTTATTAGGACTTTTGATGGCCCATGTTGTAGCTTTTCTTATGTCAGACATTTGATTCATGTTTATGATGAATTTATCACTTTTATTACATGATATATGAGATACTTTTCATGATTTTATGATTCTATATAATGCTTATGATGCTTTTTATTTTTACATGCTATGGATGCACTATCTTATATATGACATAGTTAGATGAATGAAACAAATGTATGCAAATATATTTCTACATGATTTTTAATTTATGATGAATGCATTTCTAAATGTTAGATGCAATGTAATGAATTTTTATGAATGAATGTTGTGTTTTTGTATTTTGATAATGAAATATAAAATGTACCTATATGAATGATGTAATGGTTATAGATTTTGGATAATGAATAATGATGAAATAATGTACAACTTGTAAATAATGATGTAATAATTAATGAATGCAATGATAAATGCACAAGAAAGTCTCAATAATTGATTGATTTGAATCAAGATAAAGATATCAACTTTTTGAATAATTAACCCACTTGAACTTAGCAAATGCCAAATATAATTAATCTAAAAATAAAATACAACTAACTGTCACTTTTGTTTTTGTGAAAGAAATGCAAAGGGGGATATATTTTTATCATTGAGCTTCATGGAAATAGTAGCAAGTACAACCATCACTGATTGGATAACCATATCATGATAATATGAATACCTCTTTCATTGATTTTGTAATCATTAGAAACTAGTACAACCCTCACTAGTTGAATAATCAACTATGGGAGTCTGAATATCGGTTTCATCAAATTCAATGTTGCAAGTGGATTTTGGTATTAAGATATGGAAGATCTAAATAGCCAAGGTATCTATTTGCATAAGCTGACAAAGGTCAACCCTCCTTCATATATGAATGTCATCAATGGTTCTTTGATGATCATGTCCTTAGACAAATTCACATAGGTTGGTGGATCTTCCTCAAAATAGTCACACAAAATCAAGAAAAATACCATGTCTTGATCATCGCCAATCTAATCAAAACATCATGGATTAGCTAAAAATAACATGATTCAATGAATATCATCAAAAACTACAAGTGTTTTGTATTGTATCAAGATTTTGAATAGAATTTCATTCATTCTGATCTGTTAGGTTTTGTCAATTTTTAATCCTGATAATAAAGTCATGAAGCTCAAGGATCACGTTGCAAGATCGAATGCTTGGGTTGAACAATGATATACATCAAAGGTTCAAAATATCTCTCCTCTAAAGTTCATAAAATATCTCATCTGTCATGTGACCAAAAAGTAGCACTTATTGAATCTGTTTGTACCAAAACTAATGCTTTTCCCCCAAGTGAATATGAAACCATGTGTAAATCTTGGTCAAATTAAACCTAATATGCGACAAAGTTTTGGACAATGCAGCTCAAAGACTTTATTATGACTATGTACAAATGACGGATGTAATGAGGATGAACAGATGGGACAAAAAATGCGATATGTACAAATGCAACTAGGAAATACATAAGGGATCAAAAAGTGCCTGTTTACCAGGTTTTCACCTTTTGGGTTTATTGCTCTTTTTTCTCTCTTTTGTTTTGTTTGCTACCAAGGCACCTATTACTAGGTTTTCACCAAGGTACTTTTCTCTTTTTTAATTTTTTTCTTTGATTTTCTTTTTTTTTCTCTTTTTTTTTTATATCATCAAGGAGCCTATTTGCTAGGTTTTCACCAAGACAACAATTTGTTGATCTTTTGAAATTTTTTTGATTTCTTCATGCTCAATTTTCTTCTTTTTATGCTTTTCTTCTTTTCCATTTTTTTTGACTTTTCAATCTTTCTCCTTTTTTGGATTTTTTGAACTTTTCTCATGTTTTTGGATTTTTGAAATTTTATCATGTACAAAGAATGATGGTCAATTTGTTAGATACTCTCTCATCTGATACTCTTTCAACCTATACACTTTCATCTGATCAGGTATAAAACCTCTTTAAGTGAATGTTGTTAATAGGTTCTTGTAACTCATTACCTTCACAATCAGCTAACTTATATGTCCCCATGCCAAAAGACATAATAATCACAAAAATTCCAAGCCAATTTGCCTCCCATTTTACCTTATTTTCTCTATCTGCTTGATTTTTAGATTTTTCTCTTAACACTAAGTCTCCCACTTGAAATTCTCTCAGTTTAATCTTTTTGTTATAATTCTTTGAGATGTTGTTTTGATATAATTTTAAGTACTCATAAGCTTGTGTTTGACGTTCTTCTAATAATTTCAATTGTTGAAGTCATGCAACCCTATAATCCTCATCATTAATCAATCCTTGCAATGAGACTCTTAAAGATGGGATTTCCACCTCCAAAGGTAAAATAGCTTCTGCTCCATAAACCAAAGAAAATGGTGTTGCCCCTGTTGGTGTTCTAATGCATGTGCGATAGGCCCATAAAGCTAAGTTCAATTGAATATGAAAATCTCTTCCTAATTTATCAGTTGATCTTTTCAATATTTTGAGAATGTTCTTATTAGTGGCTTTCACTTGGCCATTTCCTTGAGGATAATAAATGGAGGAAGAATGGTGCGTGATATGAAATGTCTCACATAGTTCATCCACATCTTTATTCTTGAATTATCTTCCATTGTCCATGATTATGGCATGAGGAATAACATATCTACAAATGATGTGGTTTAGGATAAACATTGAGATTTGTTTACCCAATGCAGTTGTAAATGGCACCACTTCTACCCATTTTGTAAAATATTATGTTGCAGTTATGATGTTTTTATGACCATTGGAAGAAGGTTGATAATTTATTCCAATAAGATCAAATCCCCATTGATATAAAGGCCACAGTGTAATGAACAGGTGTAATTCTTGTGTGGGCACATGAATCATGTCTCCATGATATTGGCATTTTGGACATACTTTCACAAATTGGCAAGCATCCTTCTCTAAGGTTTTCCAAAAATACCCCATGCAAAGAATTTTCTTGGCTAGGTTTAACCCACCCGAATGAGACCCAAAAATACCCTCATGAACATCTCTTAAAGATAACTTTGATTCCTTGTCCTCTAGACACCTAAGTAGAATTTCGTAAATACTCTTGTGATACAATGTGTCAGATAGGATAGTATATCAAGCCGCTCGGCGTATGAAGTGTCAATTTTGGGTGTGGGTTTGGTCTAAGGGTAAAACTTGGTCTTTGAGATAGGTAAATATTGGTCCATACCAAGGTGAGTCATTTCCATTTACAATTCAAATTATTTGAGTTTCAGGTAGGTCAAAGGCAGGTTTCACCAACTCTTCCACCAAGAATTCATACCTAGCATTTTGATAGGGCATTTGAAGTAAAGAGGCTAGAGTAGCCATAGCATCTATTGCTCTATTTTTTATCCCTTGGAATTTGTTCAAATGTAATCAAGACAAAGTATTTCTTCCAGTCATCTATCATCCTTTTGTATGGCAGAAACTTGTCATACTTAGTTTGATACTCATCATTAATTTGGTTGATGACCAATTGTGAATCCCTATATACTTGAATTTTTTTTATGTTCCATTCTAAAGCCATTTTAATGCCTATGACTAAATCTTTGTATTTAGTAATATTGTTGGTACAAGGGAACAAAATTTTGTAAGACTTGGGAATGGTGTATCCTTGTAGTGTGATCAACAAAACTCTGGACCCTGAACCATGCTAAGTGTAAGATCCATCAAAATATAGCTTCCATGCTTTGACTTCCACACTAACTATCTCTGCATCTAGAAATTATATCTGCATAGGATGATTGGAAACTAAAGGATTTTCTGCCAATTGATCTGTTATGACTTGTCCCTATATAGCTCTATGGTCTACATACTCAATGTCAAATTCACTTAATACCATCACCCATTTAGTAATCCTTCTTATAAGGGAAATTTTTCTAAGAAAATACTTAAGTGGATCAATCTTGGAAATTAACTTAACCTTGTGCATCACCATGTAACTTCGTAGCTTTTGAGAAGCAAAAACTACTGCTAGGAAAGCTCACTCCATGAAGCTATAGTTTAACTCAGACTTGATCAAGGTTCTGCTTAAGTAACAAATTGCTCTTTATTTTCCCTCATCATCCTCTTGTGCCAACAAAACCCCTAAATATCTCTATGTTGCTGAAATATATAATAGTAAGGGTTTTCCTTTGATGGGAGGCATCAAAATAGGTGGATTGACCAAGTATGTCTTCAATAAGGTAAAATCTTGTTCACATTCATCATCCCATATAAAAATAGTATCCTTATGTATCAATCTTGTGAAAGAGTGGCACTTTTCCGCTAATTGAGAGATGAACCTCCTAATAGATTGGAGTATTCCTTGTAGTGACCTAATTTGACTAATTTTTTTGGGTGTTTCCATTTCCATAATTGCTTGCAATTTTTCCAGATCCACTTCTATCCTTTTTGTTGAAACTATGTAGCCCAATAATTTTCTATAATGGACACCAAATGCACATTTCTTTGGATTTAATCTTACTTTAAACTGATCCAATCTTGTAAAGATGTTTTCTAGGATAGGTAGATGGTATTTTGTTTCATGTGATTTTTCTAAAATATCATCCACATAATCCCCAAGAAAGGTATGCATCATGTCATTTAAGATAGTGGTCATTGCCCTTTGATAGGTAGCTCCAGCATTTTTAAGGCCGAAGGGCATGACATTCTAAAAAAAGGTACCCCAAGGGAAAGTGAAAGCAGTCTTTTCTTGATCCTTAGGTTCTATTCTTATCTGGTTATAGCCAATAAATCCATCCATTAATGAGAACATGGAATGTCCCACAATCAAATCCACTATAGCATCAATGCTTGGTAGTGGAAAATCATCCTTAGGGCATGCAAGGTTAAGATCTCTAAAATTAATGCATACTCAAATGGATTTATCATTTTTAGTTATAGTTACAATATTGGAAATCCATTTTTCATAAGCTATTACTCTTATGAAGCCAACTTTTAGTAACTTTTATGATTCTGCTTTAACCAATAAAGCTACATGAGGATGCATTTTTCTCAACTTTTTCTTAACAGGTTTTATGTTGGGCCTTACATTAAGGTGATGCATTATGAAACTTGGATCTAACCCTAGCATATCCACATATGACCATGAAAATTTGATTTTCTTTTCTTGAAAGAATTTAATGAAATCCTTCCTTTCCATTGGAGTCAAGGATGTTGCTAGATGAATGAATTTAGGTTCCAATTTTGGACCAATGTTGACCTTTTCTTTTGGCTCAATTATGATAGGAGATATTTCTTATTCATGTTCAGGTAAATTATCCAATCTCTCTTCCTTAGGTGCCGCATTTGGTTTTTCACCTTCGGAAACATCCTTTATTTTTACTTTTTGAGGGTCTAGCACTGCCACATGGTGGTTTTCACCACTAGACCTTTTCATTTTTCTATTTTTTTTTTCTTTTTTCTTTTGGATTAAGAGATTGGACCCTTGATTCCATCATCATTTTTGGCTTTAATTCATTGGTGGAAGATAGCTCAACTGCATTAAGGTATTGGGCCATAACATTACCATTTGGAAAAAAGAGTAAGTCATTAGGTTCAGTCAAATCCCAATTAATGAGCTCAAGATGGATAAGGGATAAGGACTCATTAGGTAAGGTTTCATTTGTAGGGTTCAAGGACATGACTTTGTTTGAAGGTCCATACATTGTATTTCTTAAGTCAATAACATGTGCTTGCTCGAGGTGTTCCATGGAAGTAATATAAAATCAAGATCATCCAATAGAGAATATTTATGTGTATATTACTGATGATGTATTGTTGTGTGTTGCAGAGGAGAAGACGATACCATTGTAATTGATTATCTTTCCTCACAACACATAGTATATTAAATATCATATGATGGCATCTCTATGTAGAGACATGACTCTACGTGGCTGAAGCCATGTAGAGCCATGTCTATATGTAGACATGCCTTATCATTTAGTGTTGCTCATATTATAGTCCAACAGGTATATTAAACAAGGTTACGTTAACTATCGATTGATAGTTAATGTAACATATATGCATATGTTACGTTAACTATCAACTGATAGTTACGTAACATACCATTGTGATTTAGTGACTGTGTCAATTTATATTAACATGTCATTTGGTTAAATAGACCACAATTGATATATAT
>MU228055.1:204106-221134 GCA_018584345.1 Thuja plicata | reverse complement strand
ATCTTAAAATGGAATCACTTCCATTTTGATAGGTTTAGCACCCTTATTTAGTATGTCTGCATATTAGATTTTCATTTGTGCTTGATTATACATGTGTAGGTGAAATTAGGGTTAGGATCTTGTGGATACTCCTAGATTTCCCTCTCCATGGCTCTTCTCTCTAGGTAGGACCTATGTATTGGTCCTCCTGGGCCTCATCCTACTCTCTCTCTGGGCCTCTGGGCCTTCTTAACACTCTGGCACATTCCCCCACCTTCCTAGGTCCCCGGCTGACCTGGGAACCTCTCAGTANCTGAAACCTCAGGTCAGGGTTGAAGTTGACCCTGACCTAGGTCAGGGTCAAGATCAACCTTGACCTAGGTCATGGTTGAGGTCAACCTTGACCTAGGTCAAGGGCAAGGTCGACATTGACCTTTGTCAAGTGTTGGTCCCCACTTTCAAATCTGGAGCTTATCAGGGTCTGAAACTTAAAATAGGTCCCCGGGTTTGGATGCGGAAGTGTTTTCTCTGATATTTGAATTAATATGTTCCCTCCTTAGTTTGTAATTTTTATTGGACCATGATTCAAGGTGAAATCTGAATTTGGATCTCTTGCATTTCCCTAGGAAGCCTATGTTGAGATCTCTATATAAAGACTCTCTTTTGCCTTCATTTGATCATAAAAAGAAATCGGGAGATGACATGATGAAATGATGATGCAAAAAAGAAAGAGGATGATATAGAATGACAAGCAAGGAGGACATATCATCATCTTCAATCAAGCATTTTAAGGACAAGCTATGGTGGATCTTCATTGAAGCAAGAAGGCTCTCTCTTTAGATCTACTATTCACAACATTCAAGCATTCAAAGGATGTTATCATGGGGTAGCAATTACAGATTATGATTTGATAGGAATAATTTAGCCTTGGGGGCTTGGTATGCTTTCTTTTTCATATTCAAATCTATGCATTTCTTTCTCATTTCTATGTTATGTTAGGATTGTTAATCTAGAAGATTAGATCTTGACATTACATTTTTAAAGACTCTTTTCAAAAGAGCAATACACACACACTATACATTCTATATTTAGCTATTCATGGAGGTGGAGATCACCAAAATGGGATTTGACTAAGAAAAAACCCTATATAGCCACCCCAAAATCCCTCTTTTTAGATATTTGCAGGTGCTATTTTCAGGAGTTACAGGTATAGGATAGCAGATCTAAGACTAGATTTAGATACCCTTTTTAGCAAACTTTTGAGATTTGCAAACAGATTTTTTGTCTACACTGTGCAGGTCAGGGTCGACATTATTTGGTTAGGGGTGACATTTGTGGGTCAAGGTTGAACTTTTTCATAAGACAACGTCATAATGAAAAAATATTTCTGGGTTTTGTTCGTCTCTACATTCTCGTTTGAGATCAACTATCAAATTTTCCAGACATTCAATAAAGACATCAGAAAATGATTTTTTCCAGATCTACTATATTATGAGGTAGGTATCTTATCTCTCTATTCTTTACATGCTCTTTTTAATCCATTTTATCATAATAATTAAGTGTAAGAAACTAAAATTGGCCTTAGGATCTCTTTCTCATCTCATTATGCAAATCTTATTTAAGAAATCCTTTATGAGCCAAATTTAGACATTACATTTTGGTGAACCCGTGATAGACAACTCTTTCTTTTCATTGGTGTTAGATTTACATTTCATATTATATCTTGCATGCATATAGAAGTAGACTTTCTTTTATGCTCTTTCATTTATATTTCAAAATTCATAAAAGTTTCAAAATTAATTTAAAAATACAAAAACATTTACTTTTTTCATGCTTGTAGTGTTTCCTTGTGTTCAAAATGTATGATTTTCGTTTTGAATACTTTGATGAGGATTTTGTTGTACAAAATGATAGATCCCTTAATGAGGTACATGGAAGTGAGAATGAAAATGTTTTGAATGAGATCCCCATGGATCCTATTCCTTTTCATCCTCCTCCACAACCCCTTCAATTGACCTTTACCATAGAGTGTATGCATGGTTACCTTCATATTCCTCTATTTGCAACATCGAGACACCTAAAATGATATTTCCTAAACCTTTGATGATGGTAAAAGGATGTCCTCGAATAATTATTAAGGGTAAACCAAGAGATCCCTTGGGTTTCTTTGATAACACAGATTCTATTTCGCATTCTTATCGCACACTAAACAATCCTAAACCTACTATCCCAGCAACTTTACTTCCTTCTTAACCCATGCTTCCTCAAGCACCTAGGTTACCTTATTCCTTTAAGGAATATGACTTAGTGGAATAGTTACGTGCTACTCTGGCTAAGATATCTTTATGAGAATTACTTCAAACTTCTCCTACATATCATGAGGCATTGCAAAAAGCTTTATCTACTCTCCCTACTATGCCTCCTAATCAAGAGAACATTAATTCATTTCTAGAGTGCATGAATACTATGCCTTCTATACCTCTTATTTTTTTTTCTGATAATGATTTACCTACTGTTGAGGTTCAGAATCAATATGATGCTCTTATGGTTGCTATCTCTATTAATAAGAATATCATTTGTAGAACAAAGAAGTCATGAAATTCATGGAGAAATATCATATACAACATAGATTTTCTACTCCCTACTACCCTCAATCTAATGGTCAAGTTGAAGCATCGAATAAGGTTATTGAACAAATATTAAAGAAAATAGTCAATAAACACGTGAAATATTGGCATACACAACTTACTTATGCCTTGTGGGCTTATAGGACTAGTGTTTGTACGGCCACAGGCACTTCACCTTATAATCTTGTTTATGGGAGTGACGCTATCATGCCTTTGGAATTATAAATACCATTCTTGCGTGTTTATTTTCATGGGATCATTGACAAAGATACTTTCCAAGAACAATAATTACAAGAATTAGAAATATTAGATGGACAATGAATAAATTCTTTGGAACACATTAAGGCCTATCATAAATCACTCCAAAAACAATATAATCACAAAGTGATTGAATGGTCATTCTTGGTAGGTGATTTACTCTTATATGAGAACCAAATAAATGTGAATGCTTTACTCGGTGAGAAAGGAAAATTTAGTCCAAATTAGCTTGGACCCTTTGTGGTAATTGAGGATTTTACTTCAGGTGCTTATAAAATTGCTAATATGAATGGCGTTCCTCTTAGGGAACCTATTAATATCATGCATCTCAAATATTATTATCCCTAAATCATCATTTATTTCTTTATGTGTGTATGTGTTCCTTATAGAATAATTATTTTATAAGTTAGAATGCATTTCATACATATTTTCTTTTCCTCTTTCTTTTTAATTTTTATGCATTGATGAAAGTAAAAAGTAATCAACCATAGAACTAATTATTCCAAAAACAAAGTTTTCTTCATAAAAACTTTTTCAAGTTTGGTGCATATGTGGCACAAAGTGCCATATCTATCAATCTCTATCTCGATGCTCTAAATATTGGTGACTCCTACTTCTCTTAGATCTGTGGTATGAGGCTGAGGATCTCAAAATAGTAGTCTGTGCGTGACTCCTCAATATTCTCATCTCCTGGATCCGCTCATGGGCTCTCTGCATGTCAGCCATCAGTTTCTCTTCTCTCTCCTTGCATAACCTCAACTCTTTCTATACACATAGGAAGATATCTGCATGTCTCTCAGGATACCTTTTTCCTACAAGGGACTCTCTCTCACTAACTGGCAGTCAGTAGGATATACATGTGTCCTTCAGAACCTTGGATACAAAACTCCTCCACTCCGCTACACTCCCTGCAAATTTCCAATGTAAAACTTTTTTAATTTCTTCTTCTAAACAAAATCTTTATTCAAAACATTCTAAGGCTATATCATACCTAGATCTCTTGCCTAGGTATCACTAAAGGATCTAGATGGTGGGGGAATGGAATGACTTCTCTCTCCTTGCTCCCTCTATCTAGGCCTCGGTGGTGGTGTCTCTATGTGCACTCAATGAGGTCACTATGATCTCAAGGGAGTAACATAGATTGGCTGATCACCGGTCCCTATACTGTGGTCTGGGGGCATCTCCATTTCTCTTTCCTCTACTCTCTCCTCCTCCATAGGATCTCCCCTGAGGGGAGGCTCATCCTCATCTCTCTGATCCTCCTCCTTTCCTATTGGTATTTCATCTCCTTGGTTGTTCCTCTCTGAAGGACCTGGATCACCTGTGGGGTAGTCATTGAGGAAGATAGGATGGGTACCCTGTAAACTCCAGTATCTGATATACTCTCTGCTAACACCAGCATGGGATAGCTCAGGGGCTACCTCTATATCCTTGGTCTCATCTATCTCACTATCCATAATATCAGCTACTGTCGATCGACATATGGTGCCAATTCTCTGATAATATCTCATTAGATATGCATACCAAGGTACTGTATGAGGGACCCCCTATATCAAACCAAACTGTCTCATCACCCTATCATAGTAATACTGCATCATGACATGATTGGTAGGACCTTCTAGTAGCTTACTTTTCTATGAGTGTCTCAATTGATGTTGGGTGTCCAGCCACTCTATCATCTCAAAATAAGGTCTCCATATCACATCTATACTCGGTATATGGTCAAAGCATACCCTCCAAAAGAGGACATCTTCGTGCTGCCAGACATCTGCTAGAGGATATGCAAAGGCTCTTGGTGTGCTCACATCTATCATCATAGGAGTACCATGTGGTTGTGTACATGTGTAATGCTCAAACATCCAAACCTGTAGCAAGGTGCACACCGTAAGACTCTCCCACTGGTATCTCACTAACTAACTCAGCTCATGATAAAGATGAGCCAACATGTTCCAACCACATGAGATAGTGACCCTGTCACTCTCCATCCTATGTATGAGATGAGTGAATGGTGCTAAAAATGATGTACCCTTTGTGTTGGGCACTACAACCAAAGAAAGTATACATAGCATCGCTCTTTGTACCAAAGGTGTCAGACCTACTAGTATGGCTGCCAGAATATCTGATCTGATTGGGTCCTCAACTATGGTACCCATCCCAAACAATACTCCATATCTACAAAAACCTCAAGCAGACCCCATAGTACTCTCAGTATGATAGGCTCACCTCAGACCAGAAGTTGTAGGATCCTGTACACATCCTCTAGCATGACTGTGATCTCTCTTGATGGAAGATGGAAAGAACATGTATCCTCATCCCATCTCTTTATCATGGCTGATATCATGGACCGATGGAACCTTAGTTGTGGTAGGACTGCTACCCAACATAATCCTACATCTCTCAATAACTGTATCTCCTCCTATTGTAGCTTGGCCACACTCCCTCTTACAGATAGTAGTAACCCTCCGAAGGGATGCTCTCAAAGACGAACTAGATCCTACAAGCACAAACATGAATCATATCAGTAATTCTACATCAAAACATCTTTTGTACCCACCTAACCTAGTCAAGGGTTACCTTTCTGGTTCAAGGTTAACCTTTATGGGTCAGGGATGACCTTTATGGGTCAGGGTTGACCTTAGTAGGTCAGGGTCGACCTGCCCCCAAGAAGGACAAAACCTCCCTAGTCAAGGTCAACCTTTATGGGTCAAGGTTGACCTTATTGGGTCAAGGTCAACCTTATTGGGTCAAGGTCAACCTTCCCTATAAAAACATGAAATTTTTAATCACAGGCACGAGAAACAGGAACTTACCTCGAGCAATGGTTGTCTGCTGGCTAGGCGCTCCCTCAGAACCTCCATGCAGCTTGCTCGAAACTCCTCTCTCTTCGGCATCCTATCTCCTTTCCCAAACTCTAAAAATGGTAAGAATGAGGTGGTAAGTGTCTCTTTCTCTTATTTATAGGCAGTAAATTAGGGTTTTACTAGGGTTTCATTTGAAGTTATTTAAGTTAAATTCAAATTTTCCCTTTATGTGCATTTAGATATACATCTATTCTTTTCATCATAACTTCAGTTTGGTAGCTCTATTTTTAGTGTTGTCAAAGGTGTTGGAATCATGATTCAGATACCTAACTACATAAATCAGTTTAGGAAGGTTTAGGACCCTTCTAACTAGTTTAGGAAATGAATTTTCAACAAATTGCATATTTAGTGTATAGAAATCACCTTATCACCCTATTTCACCCTCCATTAATTAGTAAGTCAAATTAGGGGGGCATAAGGGGCTCTATATACTTCTCAAGATCATCATAGTAAAACTTAGGTACTTTTTGGATTTTCATTAACCTCGTGTGATGCATGTTGTGGATACTAATGGTTTCTTGCAGGATCTTTTGCATTGAGGACTTGGCTATATCCTTTTTATACTTTATGATGTTTTCTTACTTTATCTTGCATATTCACATAGTATCATATCTAAGCTAAAGTGGGGGCTAAATTTATTGTCTTAAAATTGAATCACTTCCATTTTGATAGGTTTAGCACCCTCATTTAATATTTCTGGATATTAGATTTGCATTTGTGCTTGATTATACATGTGTAGGTGAAATTAGGGTTAGGATCTTGTGGATCCTCCTAGATTTCCCTCTCCATGGCTCTTCTCTCTGGGTAGTACCTATGTATTGGTCCTCCTGGGCCTCATCCTACTCTCTCTCTGGGCCTCTAGGCCTTCTTAACACTTTGGCACATTCCCCCACCTTCCTAGGTCCCCGGCTGACCTGGGAACCTCTCAGTAACTTTCTGGCGACCTGCCTGAAACCTCAGGTCAGGGTTGAAGTTGACCCTGACCTAGGTTAGGGTTGAGATCAACCTTGACCTAGGTTAGGTTTGAGGTCAACCTTGACCTAGTTCAAGGGCGAGGTCGACATAGACCTCTGTCAGGTGTTGGTCCCCACTTTCAAATCTGGAGCTTATTGGGGTCTGAAACTTAAAATAGGTCCCCAGGTTCAGATGCGGAAGTGTTTTCTCTAATATTTGAATTAATATGTTCCCTCCTTAGTTGGTAATTTTGATTGGACCATGATTCAAGGTGAAATCTGAATTTGGATCTCTTGCATTGCCCTAGGAAGCCTATGTTGAGATCTCTATATAAAGACTCTCTTTTGCCTTCATTTGATCATAAAAAGAAATTAGGAGATGACATGATGAAATGATGATGCAAACAAGAAAGAGGATGATATATAATGACAAGCAAGGAGGACATATCATCATCTTCAATCAAGCATTTTTAAGGACAAGCTATGGTGGATCTTCATTGAAGCAAGAAGGCTCTCTCTTTAGATCTACTATTCACAACATTCAAGCATTCAAAGGACGTCATCATGGGGTAGAAATTACGGATTGTGAGTTGATAGGAATAATTTAGCCTTGGGGGCTTGGTATGATTTCTTTGTCATATTCAAATCTATGCATTACTTTCTCATTTCTATGTTATGTTAGGATTGTTAATCTAGAAGATTAGATCTTGACATTACATGTTTAAAGACTCTTTTCAAAAGAGCAATACACACATGCTATACATTCTATATTCAGCTATTCGTAGAGGTGGAGATCACCAAAATGGGGGTTTGACTTAGGCAAAAACCTATATAGCCACCCCAAAATCCCTCTTTTCATATATTTGCAGGTGTTTTTTTGGGGAGTTACAGGTATAGGACAGCAGATCTGAGACTAGATTTGGATACCCTTTTTAGCAAACTTCCGAGATCTGCAAACATATTTTCTCTCAACACTGTACAGGTTAGGGTTGACATTATTGGGTTAGGGGTGACATTTGTGGGTCAAGGTTGACCTTTTTCATAACACAATGTCATAACAAAAAAAGATTTTTGGGTTTTGTTCGTCTCTGCGTTTTGGTTCGAGATCAACTATTCAATTTTATAGAAACTCAATACAGACCTTAGAAAACAATTTTTTCCAGATTTTTTATATTATGAGGTAGGTATCTTATCTCTCTATTCTTTACATTCTCTTTTTAATCCATTTTATCATAATAATTAAGTGTAAGAAACCAAAATTGGCCTTAGGATCTCTTTCTCATCTCATTATGCAAATCTTATTTAAGAAATCCTTTATGAGACAAATTTAGACATTACAATATATATATATATATATATATATATATATATATATATATATATAACTTAACAATATAACTTATTATACATATATATATAATAATTATAATAACAATATAACTTATTTGATTATATCAATCAAATCGATGCTATTATTTAACACTCCCTCTTAGCGAGAGTGGATTGATAAGAAAAAGTGTAAGTTTTATTAAATCCCCGACCTAACTCGGATCTGGATTTCACTCATATGATCAATTAGGATTTTCGGCATGATTCAGAACATAAGTTCAACCTGATGAAGAAAATTTATCACAATCCCTGACTTATTCAGAATTGGATTTTGGCGATAGACATAAGTATCAAGATATTCGGTGCAATCCGAATCAAAACTTGAATTACTTGTTATCATAACCCCCGACTGAATTTGAAACTAGATTAGAGGATAACTTAATGGTGTCAAGATATCTAGCGCAATATGGATCAAAACTTGAGGCACATGTTATCACAATCCTTGACTTATTCAGAACTAGATTTTGGTGATAAACATAAGTATGAAGATATTTGGTGCAATCTGAATAAAAACTTGAATTACTTGTTATCATAACCCCTGACTGAATTTAGAACTGGATTAGAGGATAACTTAATGGTGTCAAGATATCTGGCGCAATCCAGATCAAAACTTGAGGCACATTCTAAGACAAAAACTTAATGTAGTCTAATCTTGATTCACATGTTATAATCCCTGACCAATTTAGAACTAGATTTAACAACTCCAAAAATTCAGTGTCAGGACTAGTGACTACCATACATAGTCATACCTGAAACTAGGTTAAGCTATTGTCTAAGTCTTCACTTAGAAATAGTAACCCAACACATATGAAAGATCATCACCTTTCATAATATAACACAAAATGAATGAGCCCATAAAGTCACACATATGACATCCACCTTGACTCTTCTCAGAGAGTGGAAACCAAGACTTCCACTTTAGACTTGTCTATCAAAGACAAGAATCATTTAAGAAAAAAAATGATGGATCACTGAAGCTAAAACCTTCTTTTTAGCTAAGGCTTTACTCCTCAACATACGAAGGTTATCTAAAAGTACACAATCTTCTTTCTAGGAAGGGATTTAGTAAGAATATCAATCATTTGTTCTTCACTGAATTGCATTTGTTTGCATTGTCTCATAGTCTTTGAGAATTATGAGCTTACAAATTATATACCATCTTGACATGGTACACTCCTAAATTTGTGTTACCAAGATCCTGGGGTGCCAACTTAATTCTAGCTTCTCCCTCTGACATATAGCCTTCTCACATGTTAATAATCATAATTCTCTGATACAATTTCTTGATTACTAGAGAACCAACAAAACATGGTCTACTCCCTCTGTATCAAGATCCTTGAATGTCCACTGATGTAGATCCTTTATCTTTTGCCTCTGTCATGAAGGCATACCCTGTTTATATACTCAACTTAGTGTCACTGCAGGATGTCACTTTATACCTTCCTTCCTGAGAGAACCAATACAAATTATCTGAATAGTCATAAGGCTAAGGTTACATCAGCTAGCATAAGATGCATTTTGATCTTTTCCAAGGCCACAACATTAACACTCCCTCTTGGACTTGAGGGAAGATAATAAAGACCTCTAGTATGATGTTTATCTCAATGAGATGTATTCTCATGATGTATGAAATGCCCTAATCAGGGACTCTATTCATGTGCATCCCATCAGTGATTTTATCCATGAGTTCCCACTACTATAATCTAAAAAAAAATTTACTTTCAATCGTGAACTCCCTCTCAATCGATATGATCGAGTTTGTCATAAGTTAACTGAATCATCTATTTTCTTAGAAGCTAAATTTTGCCAACTTCTTGACCTTTCTGAAGATGTCAGACTCCCTCTGAATTTGGATTTCATATACTTTCATCCTGAAACTTTTTCAGAGATAGATTATGAATAAATCATAAAGATAAACTATCCCAACCATAAAATGATAGAAGCATACAAAACTTATTATTTAATGAGTTACAAATTGCAAATTCATATGGATTAATAAAACATGAGATACTTATCTTTTCAAATATTTTCAAGTATTTCCTTTCGTAAGGTGAGCCTATTAATATGATACTTGTACCCATCATCCTTCTTCATAACATATCAATTTCATTTTGATCCTTATGTTAATTTAACTGTCACTGTTATATATTGTCATCTTTTTATGGATCACAATCCTATTTCTGATCTGTAGTGTAACTTGAAACCCAAAACTCTAAGGCAATTCTTTTCTCTGGCAGCCTTTATAAGAGTGGAATAAGAATCTATTTCTCTATTCCCCTTTATCCGATATCTTCTTTATCTACTATACAAGCTGTGACATTGCTACTCTGATATGTAGGAGTTTAACTGGCAAGGATTGTATCAAATATATTTCTCCATACTGACTTTAATAGACAAACCCTTTCCAATATAGCAATAGCATTAACTATCTTTGATTGTATGAAATTATGAGTGCAGTTATATATATTACCATATCTCCTCTCAGTTAAATGGAATATTTCAAACAATATATAATACTATGTCTTCTATCATGATAGATAAATTATGAGTCAACTTCAGTAGCTGGGATGAGTTTGATCTAAATATTTGTCTTTTGATGGATATCTATATGAGACAAATATAATCTCTGATCTTTATTTGGATATGCTTGTTTCATTCTTTTTAGCTTTATATTTTGATATGTTGGCATGGATATGCTTGTTTGTTCTTCTATAAATTTTCCCTTTGTAAATTTGTCTTGAACGATTTCATATACATATTGGCTGGTGTACATTTTCTTCACACATCATAGTTATTTTGTGACTCACAAGCAAACCTTCTCAAATTAATTTCAAATATCTGATTTGATGTTTCCTTTGGGATTTCACCTATATTCCTATTTCCATCACTTGCATATTACACAAAAGATGATTCTCACAAATACTTCAAGTTTGGAAATTGAGATATCACTGTTTGATGAATTTCCTTATATGCAAAGGTTGAAAGACATGCTTGTAAAATGTGGAAGTGTTGAAAAGGTGCGCAAACTATTTGACCAAATTCCTCTGATATAATTTCCTTATATATTGGAAGGAATTCCACGTGAAGCAAAACCTCATGCTCACAACCTAGTCATCATTTGTGAAGATGAAGATGCCCAGAAACCAGTCGCTCCTGAGGAAAATGATGTTACTTGGGTTGACTCGATGTTTCTAGATACCATTACTAATATTTATCTCCTTCCTCACTATGGGTATTTACTATTAATCAATTTTGCATTTGAAGCTTCTTCAAATGAAGGTTGTTTGCAACATATCAATTGGCGTCACTTTTCTAAATATGCCCATAAGAATTGAATGGATGATTTCCTTTATTAATTCATCAAATGATAACCTCAATCATAGTTTCTCCTAAGTCGACGGCACCCAATATTTTATAGGCTCTCCATTTGTCTTCGTATTTGAAAGTTTATTATAACTGTTGAAACATATCCTTCAATATATCTAACTTCATATATGTCGTCAGATTTTAGGTTTTGTCTTGCAAATAATATATATATCTTTGAGTATTTACAGGATCTTATCACACATGCACTCAGAACATATCATTTTAATGAAGAGTTCAATTTCCATGCTGGACCTTGTTATGCTACAAGTGGTGACTAATTCCGCTCAATAAGACAAACTCCTACGCTGGAGCTTCTTGTCTCTATCTGCAATTAGAATCGCCCATTTTCTTGTCTTCTTTTGTCGTAAAAGACACCCACTGAGTATCTATTTCTTTAGATGCCAAGGGATATCTAAGTGCTACATATGATCTACCATAGTCTGTTGTTACAGTATATTTATGATTCCTGAGTGGTTTATCTCTGCATAAAATATATAGTTGATATGCTTAGGATATCTATCCATCATTGTTAACGTAATGACAGGAGTTCATGTATTTATCGCTGACCATTTCTGCATACTCAGTGATCATTAGCAATAATTAGGGTTTGTCACTGTTGTATCTATAGTATGTTATTAACTCACTCAATAGAACTCCTCCAATTCAACCCTGCCGCTCAACCTGGATGATGCCAAATTTAACACTGATTGCTTATGAAAATATTTTATTCTCTTATAGGTTAGGCTCTAATACCATGTTATAAAATCAAGATCGTCCAATAGAGAATATTTATGTGTATATTACTGATGATGTATTACTATGTGTTGCAAAGGAGAAGACGATGTCATTGTAATTGATTATCTTTCCTCACAACACATAGTATATTAAATATCATATGATGGCATCTCTACGTAGAGACATGACTCTAAGTGGCTAAAGCCACGTAGAGACATGACTCTAAGTGGCTAAAGCCACGTAGAGCCATGTCTATACGTAGACATGCCTTATCATTTAGCACTGCTCATATTATAGTCAAATGGGTATATTAAACAAGGTTATGTTAACTATCAGTTGATAGTTAATGTAACATATATACATATGTTATGTTAACTATCAACTGATAGTTATGTAACATACCATTGTGATTTAGCGACTGTGTCAATTTCTATTAACATGTCGTTCGGTTAAATAGACCCCCCTTGATATATATATATATATATATATATATATATATATATATAATAACTTAACAATATAACTTATTATACATATATATATAATAATTATAATAACAATATAACTTATTTGATTATATCAATCAAATCGATGCTATTATTTAACAGGAAGTTGGATCAAAATTTTCTTCACTAGATTCCTCATGGATGTCCATGGGAAAAAATTCATGTGGATTAAATCTAACATTTGAATCTCACTCACACCAAGGTACCCATGGTTCACCTATCCATTGGTTATCACTAGATGCTTTTCCTTCATTAGATTCTAGAGAAACAATTGGCACATGTGTAGAACTAGACCCTTTATCCATATTATCTTGATTGTTGGAATTAGATATAGGAGCATAGGTATGAATGACATCTATCTCCTTGTCATGACAAGACTCTTCAGATAGAGAATCTCATTCATATTCTCTGGAGTCATCTTCACTTTCAGATTCTAACATATTGACATGCTCATAGGAATCATGACTATGCCTTAAATTAACCCCTTTATCTTGATACCCTATTCTTGATTTTTCATCCTTGGATCTCCAAGGAGGTTGGATAGGTTCTAGCAAGTCTTTATTTTGAATGTCTAAGGGTCCTCTTCCCTTGTACCCCATCTTTTTCATTATTTGAAATCCTTTTCCATATTTATGTATTTGGATGTTGATATGTTGCACACTTTTAATGGGAACACTTGAATTATCCTCATCTTTATAAAGCCATTACAAGACTTAATTATCCTCCTTTTCTAAAGTTGATTGATCACTCTCCCTTAAAAAATGAGAGTTGTATTTTTCAGGTGGATGAGAATTTGAAGGTTTTCCATGTGTTCTTGGAGAAGTGGGTAAATCAAATAAGGAAATGGAATATTCCCCCACTCCTTTTGAATTTATTTTGCATTGTTTTTCAAATTTATGCATCATCTCATTCATCCTTTGATAGTTGTCCTTTTTAGTTTGTTCTCTTTCATCCTTAGAAGGTCTCAAAATTTCTTCCCTTGATATAGAAACTTTTATTGAATTTTCATTGGAACTTTCACCTTGACAACTAACTTTCTCTTTTCCCTTAGTTGATGTTGATAAGTTAGTTTCATTATTTTCTGAAGTAGAAGTAGCATTTAATGTAGAACTAGGACCTTCTTGTTTGATTTTTTCAATTATGACACTAGGAATAACTCCTTCCCTATTGTGAGGAATAAATAACTCATGAATAGGTTTCACCATATTGCAATATTGAAAGGGATTTTAATCTCCTCTAATAGTTAGTTCTTCACCCATGTACGGAAACTTGATACATTGGTGATAGGTCAAAGGCACCGCTTGCATTTAATGAATCCATGGCCTTCCCAATAAAATATTATAAGTTAATTTCATGTCAAGGACTTAAGAAATGGTATATTTATTGATTGGACCTACTTGAATGGGAAAAACCACCATTCTTTTATACTGATTTTTTTCTTGGGATCAATAGATGATTCGGATAACCCTAAAGCCCTAACTAGACTTAAAGCACAAATGTTTAGGCCAGCTCCTGCATCAATGATGACTCTTTTAACATGGTGTTTTTGAATCAAAACCTCTATATGCAATGGGATATTTTGAGGATGATTAATGGAAATGTCATCTTGTTCAGAAAATGATAAGCAATGAGGTGCTATAAGATGACCCACCATGTTGGAAAACCTTTCTTCCTCCAAATTCTCAGGAAAGGTAGTTTCCACAAGAGCTTTCTCCAAGATTTCTTTATGATTGGGAGAAAGTTTCAATAGCTCCAAAATGGATATTTGAGCTACCGTCTTTTTTAGTTAATCCACTAGATTAAAAGGCATTTTTGAAGAAAATGCTTGTTTGGCCAAAGTGATTTGTTATGTTAGACCAAAACTTCTATGGGTACTTCCTTTTAGGGTGATTCTTGTTGCTTGTCCCCTGGTAACAACATTGGAGGTTTTCTTGTTAGGTTATTCCTTTACCACCACAACATTGATCGTATTATCATGTCTAGATAGGGCATTAATAGTATTATCATAACTATGGGTAAAGTTAACTTTGTTGTTACCTCTTGAATTATGTCCATTGTTACCTCCATTGTTATTAGCATTTGAAGATTCTCCTTTCTCATGTTTGAAGAAAGGGGTTTTGAATGTCATGTGATCTTAATTGTTTTGAGGTCCTTCCACTTTAATCACACCATTATCAATAAGGTCTTGCACCACATGTTTCAAGAATATGCAATCATTTGTCTTATGTCCTCAATTTCTATGGTATTCACAATGATTTGACTCACTCCACCAAGAAGGTTTCACTTGTGGTTCATAGGGCTGAGCCCCAAGTAAGTCAATAATCTTATGTATAATGAGGGTTCTCAATGAATTTTCAAGTGGTTCACCCAAGATTGTGAACTTCCTTCTAGGATATGGTGCAAAGAAGGGTTTAGGCTTGTTAGCCTCTTGATTGTTCCCAAAATTGTTGTTGTTTTTATTTTTAAGGGGAACCTTGGGTGCTTGATTGACATTATTAGCTTGATTGGATCCTCTCGTGAGATTAAATGGAGTGGCCTTCAATTTATTTTCTTCCACAACTCCATCATTAACCACGCCCTTGTTAGTATTATTCATCCAGAACCTATTGTTGTTAGAAGGAGCACTATTATTGTTGTTGTTGGAAGTATTTATATTAGTATTCTTGCTCTCCTTGTAGATTTTAAGTTCTCCACTTTTCAATAATACTTCCTCCATGGTAACTCCATTCTCGAATTAAATCTTGGAAAGAACGCCGGCATTGTAACCTCAAATGATAGTTCATTTTGGTATTCAAGCTATTGATGAGGATATTCATCTTTACTTCTTGGGGACACTTCGAGGGTATCTAGAAAATACCACTCTCCATATTTGTAGGAAAAGAAATAATCCTTCTCCATCACATTGTTTGGTGTTGCATAAATTAATCATTGTAACCTCATACTTAATATTATAAGAGTAGTGTGTCACAAACTTAGAAGCCAATTCTTCAAAAGTGTGAAAATCGGAGGGTAGTCTGGAAAACCACTCCATTGACATTCCTCCAAGGCTTCTTGGAAATAAACTCATTAAATATGTTGTATCATGCATGAACTCCAAGCTTAATGCACAAAATTCCCTTAAGTGATCTTGGGGATCAGATGCTCCTTCGTATTTATCATACTTAGGAAAACCTACATTACTAGGGAATGGAACCATAATTAATTTCTTTTCAAATGGAAATGGACACAATGCTTCGATAGAAAATGGTTTAGGAGCCCCCATTTGTTTCATGTTGTCCAGCTGTATTTGAAATAACTTAAATTGCTTGTTCATAATGTCAATAGGATTAGATTCATCTTCTTTTGATTTCAACTTATTGACATCATAATTATGAGGGAGTTTAGTCCCCACTTGTGCTAGGTCTAGGAAGTAATTTTCCCTATCTCTTTCCCAAACTTTCTCCATGAGTTTCATGAAGAATAGGCTTTGAACCGCTTCGTTGACTTTTTCTTCAGTAGCCTCTTCGTAATTAGGGTCATTGTTACCTCCATTGTTATTGTCTACCCCTTGGTTGTTAGGGTCAATTCCTTCTCCATTATTTCCATTTTTATTAACCTATGCATTTCCACTATTTTGATTATTAGTGGTGTCTCTATTGACAAGGGTAATGAGGTTGGGATCCACATTTTCAAAAGGAAAATTCATCTTAGTTGTTTCCACCTCTTTTGGGGTCCAAGTGGTTGTCATAAGGAAGTGAAAGTATCACTTGGGAAAGGAATTTATTGCCTTAGGTAAGTACCATCTGGTTTCAAGGTAGAATTTACATAATGGGATCTTGTGCAAGCCGACATGAGCATAGATCAACAATTTCTTGGCTTTATCCCCTTTTGATCAATCCCTAAAATTATTATTTTGAATTCTTCTAATATGATGGATTTTGATCAATTGAATGTGTATGCCTCTTCTTCATGATTCATGGTTCCCAAGCTTTCCAAAGGCAAGGGTTAGTAGCAAAGGTTTTACAAATGATATAAATCCAAGCACACAATACTACTAAAACAAATAACAATGAAACATGATCAATAAAATGTACAAGCAAGAGAAAGGAAAACAAATAAATGCAAACCCCACGATGTTTGAAGTTTCTATTGTTTCTCTCTACTCCTTCCCAAACATTGTTCTTGATGCTCAGTATTGGCGGGGCAGCATCTATGACTTGAGAAGCGTCGAGAATTTGCTAATTGAAATGTGTGTGTGATCGCAAGATGGCTTGAATGCTAGAACCAAATTGACATAGTAATGGCGCATGAGAGCTTGAAATCCTGGATCCTTCAAATGGTTATGAAGGGTTTATTATATAGGAATTGGTGATGA
>MU228055.1:186975-204056 GCA_018584345.1 Thuja plicata | reverse complement strand
TGGTTGAGATTAAAAGGAACTGGAGAAGCCATCAGTAAACTCCACCTCTTTATTTGGTAAAGAGGAGATAGAGTTTGGTTGACTGAAGAGCTAATTGTGAGTTACCTTTTTGAACTGAAGAGGTGGGGGAAGTTACCCATGTGGACTAAAGAGATGGGTGGAGTAACCCATGTGATCTTATTGGAGTTATCTCTTTGAAGATAAATGAATATTTAATTCATTTATTTAATTAAAGTTTTCAACATGTGAGATAATTGAATTCTTTTTTATTTAGAATTGCTTAATCGAATGAAATTAAATTAATTTAATTGGAAGAATTTAATTAGTAATTTTAAATATTTGAATTTAAACTATAGGAAATTGAATTTAATTAATTAATTAATGGTAATTAATCAATTAAGGTTAATTAATTAAATAAAATTAATTATTTAATTAATTTTGGGAATTTGATTAGATTATTTGGGGAATGAATTTAGAGGAAAATAGATGATTAGTTAATGATTAAAACCCATTAATTAATAGATGAAAATTAGTATTTTTAATGTAAAGTCGCAAGCCTATCCATTTTTGGGTGTCTGCATTTTCCCCTCTTTGATGTGATGTGACTTGTCGTAGTGTGTCAAAGATTCTTTATTTTGCCCCAGCTTGCCCCAGCAGTAGTAGGTGTATTTATGCCCCCTCAACAAATTTGAGCAAAAAGTTGTGACATGAGCGTTGATTTGTTGAAACTGTAATTTCTGAAACTGGGTAGCTGACGGATTTGAAGAATACTTTAAAATGCCCTTGTTATTGACCGTTGAAGTCTCCAGGGACCGGGAAGAAGTTTTGAAGATCCTAGTGAAATTAGGGTTTTTTAGAACCGCTATAAATAGCCAAGTGAGCCATTCATTTGTCACATTGCGATCTTGGAGCTCTTGATTTCTTTGTGAGTAAGCCTTCATCTTTCTATCTTTTTCCTACTATTTTCTTGCGATGGCGGCCCTTCCTGGTGTGACCCACCTTTTTGATCGTGTCCGAACCTATCAGAGACCAACTGGCATAGGACGTCCAATGATTTTTATCATTTTGCGTGTCATTAATGCTTTCATTTATTGATTTCAAATTTGTACTTTTTTTTTGAAATATTCATACTGTGCCGCAATCGTCTGTGGTTTTGCCGCAATTGCAGTTTGGATGCCGCAATTGCCGGTTTGAAACTGTAATTGATAATTGTACCACAATTGATAACCTTGAATGCCACATTTGCAATTTGTGTTTCGCACTTTCTTGTTATGTTCTACAATCACCTAAAATTACTGAAGTTGTAGGGTTTTATTACCGCAATAAATTTGTTAGCACTGTTTGCTTGATTCCCTTATCTGATATCTTGTTTTTCTTGCTTTTGTTACTTCCCTTAATGACTAAAACTGATATTTTTCTGATTTATTTCTGTGTGTAGTTCACTAGGTGGATTCTATGCTATCATGAGTCTAGGCCAGCGGGTCTTGTATATAGATTTTAGCTCACAAAGGATGAGAGGTCAGTTCTTAGAGATCTAGGGTTATACTGGATTTTCTATATGCCCAAGATCATGACCAATAGGGGTCTGATCTCCACTCTTGTAGAGCGGTGGCATTCTAAGACATGTACTTTCTGGTTACCAACCGGTGAGTGTACTGTCACTTTGGAGGATTTGTATCGCACCCTTCAACTCTCGATCCAGGGCAAGCTTATGGATTATTCCACCTGTACTGATATTTTTTCATTGACTGAGCTTTCTGGGTTGCCCCGGGATCAGCTTGGGTTGGCTGGTGATTATGATATTCCATGGTTCAGATTTGGTTTGGGCCTTGACAGGTTGTCCACTTTACTGGGTAGTTTGATATGTGGAATCTTATGCCCTGATCGTCGACAGCGTGGATTTTTTGTCAGCTTCGATACTGTGTTGCAGAGTATGGTCAGGGATCATACCATATTTGCTTGGGGTCCATGCATGTTGGCCCACAGGCATTTTCATATGTTTTACATGGCTTACCTTGATGGTAAGTCGTTCAGTTGTGGTGCGACTCTCCTGTTGATATGGGCATGGGAGCATATTGTTGTATGTCATCCTATTGGTACATGTGCTCTTCCTACTGATAGGCCATATATTTTTATGTATGATGGAGCCATTGTTTAGACCCATATGGGTCATTTGATGTACTGGCGACAATAGTTGGACATGATTCCTTACTTTATTTGGAGACCCTATAGAGATTGCCCAGTCTGGGATGGAGAGGACATCCATCTTCCCTTTTGTCGCCAGTGGAGGTACCTGATTGGACGTGTTACTGATCACATCAATATGATTGACTTTCACAACACTGACAGGGTGTTGCATCAGTTTGGTGAGCAATAGGATGTGTCTAAATCTTATGCTTACTTTGCTCGTAGATTGAGGGATTCTACTATCTGGGGTGGTATCGTATCTCTTGATGCTACTTGTACTGAGTTTTTAGGCTTACTTCCTATTGCATGGACCTGGCGCTCAGCTACTGTAGATGCAGGTTTGTTTTGTTTTCTAATTTCTTATGTACTTCCTTTCTTCTCTCTAATACTTGCTCATATCTCATTTTGATACTTATGTCCTTATCTATGTGGGTACTGATATTTGAATCTGTCTTTTGGTAGGCACTACACCTTAGTATGATTCTCATTGGGCGTAGGCCCAGCCAGTAGCTCTTACAAATGTCTCATGTCCTATTGCCAAGACCATTATGAGGAGGTCATGATGGGTACAGCATGGTAGGGGAGGTCGGGATGGAGGGAGAGGTGGTGGTTGAGCTAGAGGTAGGGGTCATGATGGAGGTAGGGATGGGGGGAGAGATGGAGGATGGGGGACAGGAGATAATGGGGGAGATGATCCTAGTCCTGGAGGTGCTGGTGGTAGAGTTAGTACTAGAGGTGGTTAGAGTGGGGGTCGAAGTAGTAGTCCTCAAGTTGGTTTGGGTACTATTTTGGAGGATGAGGAGGCTATGGAGGAGGAGGCACCCCAGTTGGTGCAGAGAGTTCACCGATGGATAGGTGTTGTTTTGGCTCCTAGAGAGGAGGAAAAATTAGTTATTGAGGATGTTGATATTGAGATTGGTGACATAGGAGTGGAGGCTCTTGATGAGAAGGGTGCAGATACGGGTTCCTCTACTGATAGTGGTAGCATTGGTAGTAGTACAAGAGAGAGCTCAGAGAGTGATGATGATTCTTGGGTTATCAGGGGGAGAGGAGGTGGGGGATTGGGAGACAAGGCAGAGGAGAGGGAGATGGTTGTGGCTATGGGAGGTATGGAGGATGATCCCTCAGAGTTGGAGTGCCTCACCTAGAAGGTACAGGACCTTCAAACCATGCTTGCTTCATCTGATGCATGTGCCACTTCTTTGGAGGCTTAGGTTATAGCAGCCGAGTCTAGAGAGGGCCAAACTCGAGCTGAGGTGCATTCTTTTATTGATAGTGTATAGGATGCCTCACATGGGGATGTTCTAAAAAGTACTATAGATCTAGGTGTGATACTTAGAGAGAGATCAAGTACTAGAGGCATCATTATGAGGGCACAGTTCCTGTAGCATAGAGGGTGCCTAGTTATACAACATCCCAGAGATCAAGCAGAGCTCAACAATCCTAGAGTAGTGGTATTGGAGCTCCTAGTTCATCCCAAAGACCACCTTCTAATATGCCACCCCCTCATCCACCTCCTAGCGAGGTTGGGGATAGCTCATGTTGACCTGATTTATGTATCATGTACCATTTTTGTAGTGATTTTATTTGATATATTCTGAGTAGTATCCATTTTTGTATCTTGACACATTGATATTTATTGATATATATGTAAATTACCTTCTTTTGTTTAGACTTGTGACCATTCATTATACTCAAATAGTTTGATTTATATGAGATGTAGCTAGTGTTTTTGATATGATGAGCATTGGTTTACTTGCTATATATATCATTCTACATGATTTGGTGGTTTAGATGATGAGATGTATATGCAATATGATTCTATTATGCAGACTTGTATATGGATGATTTACTTTTCATGTGATACTGACATGTATATGCAAGATGGTGGAAATGAAATGCATGTTTATATGAGATGCTTATGGATGCATGTGATTATGATTTATCATGTATGCAACTACTATGTTTTTTTTGTTTTTTTTTCTTTCTTTTCTGATGTACTTAAATGGAATGAATGCAATCTATTATGCACAAAATTTCTTAGTAATGCATGTGTTAGTTAGAAAGAAGTTAGTTTGGATAGATGCGCTCTAAGATTGATCTAATAGAATAGAATGATAGAAAGGATGTTCTTTTGCATTTTTTGATAGATATGATTTGATAGAAAGGATGAGTGTCCCAAGTCGCTGCCCCTGTTTCCAATATTTGTCATCATTGCATCTTTTTTTTGTATTTTTTGATATTCCAAAGAGTGTCGAATGATTCAGATCACATACCATCTGGATACCACCATGACCTCTTGATAGCGAAAGGATTAGAGAGATTGAATATAAAAAGGAACCTAGTGCACCCAAATATTGACCATCTGGGTTCAACTATGTTCCCTGTTTGAAAAGAAAGAGAGCCAAAAGCACCTAGATATTGACCATCTAGATACCGCTTGTCCTCTGAATTAATCTAAAACAAAGAAACTAAGATAGAACTCCTATGCACCCAGAGTCCATCTGGATAACACTATGACCTCTTGATTTCTGAAAGGAAAAGCCAAGCAAACAAGATATAACTCCTACACCCCTAGAGTCCATCTAGATAGCATTGTGAGCTCTTGTTTGCAACATAAAGGGAAAGACCATAGAAACCAAGATAGAACTCCAAAGCAACTCAGAGTCCATTTAAATAGTGCTCCAAGCTCTTGATTCTTAAAAACCAAACAAGAAAAATAAAAGAGAAGGAATGTCAAATTCTTTCCCAGGGTTAAGCTCAGATCGTGGAACTGCATGGCTGCAAGATAAGTGACAGTGCCTACCGCATTTATCCTAAATCATCATGGCCCTAAAATTGAAGTGAACATTCAACAAATAGTAATCAAAGAAAATAAGTCATGATCTATCATAGCTACTCTCCTCACATGGTGGATCCTAGAGTAGCGTAAGAACATAATTGCAAAATATAGACTAACTTCTGACCAACTTGACAGACCTAGTCAACATTTTTGGATGGTTCCTTGATGCAGTTGGATTCTCTTGATTGGCTCTACTCTTTGGATAGTCTTGATTGGCTTGATTGCTTGAGTGTGTCTATTTTTAGTAATAGATTACTCATATAAGACTGACCTGTCTTGTTTCAGCATACCCATCACTGTGTAAGATGATTGATGTGATTGATTGATTGATTTCTTTGATCATGTTGGCAGCTGATCAAGCTATGTCAGATGGGCCCAATGCTGGTTTTCAAAGCTCATGATTGTGAAAATTGATAGATTTATTTGATCATTTTGGAAGCTGATCAAGCTGTGTCAGATGGGCCCAATGCTAATTCACAAAGCTCATGATTGTGACCATTGATAGATTGGCTTAGTTTCCAGTTGCTTGTTGATTGATTTTGATAGATTGATAAAGCTGTGTCAGATGAGCCCAATGCTGATTTGCAAAGCTCATGATTGTGACATTGATTGACTAGGCATGATCGCCCTCTGCTCTCTTGATGATCAAGTTGGTTTTATTGCTTGGGATTTTGCAATTTTTTGAATGTTTTTTATGAAGATTGATTTTCTCAGGACATTTTGATATTTTTAGGATTGTTTGATGAATTTTCCATTTTTTTTCTGGATTGTTTCAGGACATTTTGAGTCACCCCCTAGTCTAGTGGACTAGTAATAACCATGGGTAAGTGCTTGGTGCTCAGAGGGTATTTTCCTTCTGGATATAGCTTGGGTAGTCAGTCTTGCATTTGAAGTGTGCTCAAGCTTTTGGAGTTCATTGATGGTGAAGCTAGATTTGAACACTTAGCGCCTATTTGCCAGGTTTTCACCAAGGTACCTACTCAATAGCACCTATTTTCCAAGTTTTCACTGAGAGAGTGATTTTGTTTCTCTTTTCTTTTTTGATTTTTTTTTTTTGTCACCAAGGCACCTAATTGCCAGGTTTTCACCAAGGTAACTTTTGTATTTTCTTTTTTTTTTGGTATTTTCTGGATATGTAGATAGGTGCCTTAACGATAGAGACCTCAAGGATAGAACCTCTTAAGGTGCATGATGTTGATGTATCTAGGGAGATGATCTCCTTCTAGTGTTGCCAGTATGAATGCCCCACTCTGAGTAGAGCTGATAATGACAAATGGGCCTAGCTAGTTAGGCTCAAAAATTTTGGGTTTGACTCACTCTGCTTGGTTCTTTTGATTTTAAATGAGGACAAGGTCTCCTACCTAAAATGTTCATGGCTTCACCTTCTTGTGATAGTTTCTTCTAAGGCGATTCTGATAGCCTTGTAAGTGGTCAAAGGCATGTTGTCTTCTTTCATCTAGTAACTCTAGTTCACTGAGCCTTGCTACTCTATAGTCTTCATCTGTAATCAGGTTCTTCAATGATATTCTTAAGGATGGGATTTCCACTTCGAGGGGTAATACCGCCTCTGATCCATAGACTAGGGAGAAAGGAGTGGCACTTGTAGGTGTTCTCACACTAGTTTTGTATGCCCATAATGCGAGTCTAAGCTGTAAATGCCAGTCTCACCTTGATTCGTTCACTATTTTCTTCAATATTTCCAAGATTATTTTGTTTATAGCTTCGGCTTGGCCATTCCCTTGAGCATAATAAAAGGAAGAAAACCCTTGTTTGATATGGAACTGTTTGCATAGCTCTTCAACATCTTTATTCTCGAAAGGTGTACCATGATCTATCAGGATAGTTTGAGGGATCCCATATCGATAGATAATGTGGTTAAGTATGAACATTGCTATTTTCTTTCTAGTGATGTAAGTGAGGTGAATTTCTTCCACCCACTTGGTGAAGTACTATTTTTCCGCTATGATGTATTTGTGCCCATTTGCTGAAAAAGATGTAATTTTTCCCCACATGGAAAATGGCAATGGTGATGTGATAGGATTTAGTTCCTGGGTCGGTGCATGGATGAGGTCTCCATGAATCTAACACCATCTACACCTTTGTATATGTTTTTGTGCATCTGTCTCTATTGTGGGCCAATAGTATCCCATGCAGATGATCTTCTTAGCTAAGCTATTGCCACCTCTATGGGTTCCACAAATTCCTTCATGTACCTCATACAAAGCTTTCTAGGATTCCATGGAAGTGAGACATCATAGTAGCATTCCATGTAGACTTCATCTGTATAAAGTAGTTGAGAGGATGGTATACCTAGAGGCTTGGCGGATGAGGGACTTTCTTTTGTTCCTAGACAAGTTGGGAGGTAAGACATTATTTTGGAGATAGTTATAGACATCTTGGTACCATGGGGATTTAGGACCAACAAGGATGCATGTTGATTCTATGATGGATTCCTGATGTGATGGCACCAAGAGTTTCTCCACTAGAAACTATAATTTTGTTTCATTGTCTAGCATATCAATCAATGATGCTATGGTAGCCATCGCATCGGCGGCTTTGTTCTGTGCTTGTGGGACTTGCTCAAAGAAGATGTAATTGAAATTGGTGTGTAGTTTTTCCATTTGTGCTCTATATGGTATGAGCTTCTCATCTTTTCTCATATAATCATTGTTGACTTGACTGATGACCAACTGTGAATCTCCAAAGACTTTAAGGTTCTTGATTCTCCATTGAATTTCTATCTTTAGACTGATGACCAGTGCTTCATATTCAGCTATGTTGTTGATGCATGGGAGGTTAAGTCTGAAAGACTTTGGAATTGTATCATGACTTGGAGTGATAAGAACTATCCCTACCCCCACACCATGGTTTGTGCATGACCCATCAAAATATAGTTGCCATACCTCGATCGTTGGTTGTAGTGTCATAATAGATTCATCAGGAAAGTTGGAAATAATAGGTTGATGGTCTTGAATGGGTGCCTCTGCTAGTTGATCCGCGATCACTTGTCCTTCGATAGCCTTTCTATCTACATACTCAATGTCAAACTCACTCAAGATCATTACCCACTTCGCCAGTCATCCAGTGAGCACTACTTTTCTTAGGAGGTACTTTAAAGGATCAATATGTGAAATCAACTTTGTTTGGTGACTCAACATATAATGTCTCAACTTCTGGGAAGCGAAGACAACTGCAAGGCATGAATTTTCAATTGGTGTATAGTTGAGCTCATATCATACCAATGTTGTACTTAGATAGTAGATGGCCCTTTCTTTACCTGCGTCATCATGTTGTGCTAAGAGCACACCTAATGCTGACTCCATTTCTGAGATATATAAAAGCAATGGTCTACCTTGGACTGGTGGCACCAATATAGGAGACTTTAGAAGGTAGTCCTTGAAGACTTGGAATGCCTATTCGCATTGCTCTGTCCATATGAATTTGATGTCTTTGTGTAGTAGATGTTTGAATGGGTGGCACTTGTCTGCTAGTTGAGCTATGAAGCACCTGATTGATTGGAGCCTTCCTTGTAACCCTCTTAGTTGTCTTAGGTTCGATGGTGGAGGCATGTCCAATATCACTTTGACTTTCACTGGATCCACTTCAATTACTCTATGTGACACTATGAACCCCAATAGCTTTCATGTTGTGACATCGAATGCACATTTCTTTGGGTTTATAAGATGAACCTTGAATTCCTGCATTCTATCAAAGATTGGTCCCAATACTTGTAGATTATCCTTGCAAAGTATTGACTTGGCTAGTATGTTGTCCACATAATCTTCCATTGTTTTGTGGATGAGATCATGAAATGTAGTTGTCATATCCCTTTGATATGTTGCTCTAGCATTCTTTAGACCAAACGGCATGACATTCCAACAATATGTCCCCCAAGGACATGTGAAAGTTGTTTTGTGTTGGTCCTCTGGTGCGATCCTTATTTGATTATAATCTGAAAATCCATTCATGAGTGATAGAATTTGATGTCCAGCAGTTAGATCTACTATCATATCAATGTTGGGTAAAGGAAAGTCATCTTTAGGACAAGCTATGTTGAGATCCCTGAAGTCTGTGCAAATCTGTATCTGACCACTATGCTTCATAACTGGTACCAAGTTAGATATCCAGTCTGCATATGGTATAGGTCTTATGAACTTAGCATCCAGGAGATTTTTCAACTCTACCTTGACTAGCAATGCAACATGGGGATGCATCTTTCTCAGCTTCTACTTGACAGGTTTGGTGTATGGTGTAGTACTAGCTCTGGATCCAACCCTGGCATATCCAAGTAGGACCATGCGAAATTGATCATCCTTTCCTTGAAGAAACTGATGAACTATTCTCTCTCCTCAGGGGTGAGTGATTTTTTCAAGTAAATGTTCTTTGGGTTCTTTTCATCTCCTAAATTGACTTCCTATGTTTCTTCTACTAGTAATGTCGATTTCTCCTCTGTCAAGGGGAGGAGTTCCTTCTTTCCATCTTCTAGCACCTTGGTGAGGTTTTTGCTAGAAGATACGTCTTGTTTTAGCTTTTTATCATTCTTTTATTTTTTTTCTTTTGTGGACTGGAAAGAGGAGCTGCCTCCCTAAAATATACCACTTTGTCAAGGTCAATTGAGAAACCTACCTTGTGGTCTCCTGAGGGAATGCCTTCCCTAAGTCCCATGAAATCAGCAATAGCGTCATCATTCTCAAAGATATATAAATCAGGGGGTCCTTATTGATCCCACTCTATGAGCTCTAGGTGTACAAGTCAGATACTTTTATGGGTATTTGACTCTGGTTGACTGAAAGGGACTACAAATATGGTTCCTACAAAACTGGACTGTGATGTGGATGCACCACTTGAGGTTTGATAAATTACATGCTTATCTATGCAGGGTTGTTCGGTAATGGTCAGTTGGTCAAATAAGTCTTCTAGGTTTATGATAGTGTCTGACCGAGGGGAATAATCTGGGATTGATGGTTCAAAGTCATGAAAGGATCTCCACTCATACTTGTGTGAGTTAGTCTCAATAGAATGCTCGTCAGATGTCTCACTTCCTTGGTTATCATCGATTGCTATGTGGAGGTCTATTTGGGTTTGTGTGGTTCCCTCTTTGGCGGGCAAAAACTGTGCTAATATGTTTCTTATCAAGACATGTTATGTGTTGTGCCCCCAGTGCATCTCTGCTATTTTTTCTTGATCGACTTGGATATCTTGGATCATCGAACATGTTCCTATTTTCCCATAGCCCTACCCTCTCATGTTTCTCTGGGTTGGTGGGAGAGACAATTCCATTATGCCTTGTTGTCTTGCCCTCAACCCTATTGTACCATTGTACCCAAATCTTTGTAACATTGTCTAACCATTACCATATTTTTATAGGGGTAGTGGTGGTTGGATTGTCTCTGGTGGGTATTGGTATAACCAGGTACTGATGTCTTGTTCAAATGGCTTTTCTTCTGCTATGTCTCCCCATCGGACAAAGGTTTTGGGTGGACATCTAAATAGAATAGGCTATGGAGTTTCTATTGTAATAACATTTTGTGGCATGCCATAATTTTGTGGGCTCTTAGGCATGTGCATGATGGTAAAGCATCTTCATACCTATACTCACCACAGCCTTTGTTGGTGATGGATATTTTTCCTACTTTTCGTGTGATATCCTGAAGATTTGAATCTGAAGAGGTGGGAACATTTGCATTTTGGTTAATGGCTATTTTTCCTGTTGTCCATGTGACATCCTTGGGATTTGAATCTGAAGAGGATGCGATGCTTGCATCTTGGTTTGATGGTACCTAGTTATCAGTGCTTATTTGGACCGCATTACAATATTGGAAAGGATTAGGATCTCCCTCTATGATGATTTCCTCTCCCTGGTGTGGGAACTTGATGCATTGATGGTGTGTCAAAGGTATGGCTTGCACTAGACCGATACAGATAGGTAGAATGATAATACCTTTAGATGACCATTCCTCTTCATCATAAGCTCTGATATTGATCCTCCTTGTGACATCAATGCTTGATTCTAAATATCTGAGTTGCTTGATTAACTTTAGAGTATAGATGTTTAACCCAACTCCACCATCAAAAAGGACCCTATGGATAGCACTTTTGTGGACCTAGACAAGTAAGTGCAAAGGATCATTATGTAGGGGTTTATGCAGTGGCACATCATTGTCTTTAAATGTGGAATGTTTTTTAGCAACTATATGGTTGACCATCATTTGGAAGCTCTCAGGTGTTATGTCCCTTGGGATAGCTACATTCTGAAGGGCTTGGTCAAGTGCCAGTTTATGCTGTGGAGATATGAGCAATAGGTCAAACATGGAGATCTGGGCAGGTGTGAACTTTAGTTGGTCCATTATGCTTTTTTGTGGATCTAAGCTTGCTTTAGGATTATTTGATATAGTAGATGAGGATGGTACTCCTTGCAAGATGACTCTGGTGTGACACATTGTTACAGCACATTTTTTACCTTGGCCTTTGATAGTGATCATAGCCACATGGCTATCTAAAGGATTGAGGCAGTTGATAACATTATCACTGTTGGCATATGTATAGTTGACTTATTTTTCTAGTCCACTAGACCTAGAAGCTTTTCCCTTGTTGTGATCATGAAAGGTATCATTGGAAATAGTGTGATCAGTTGTGCCATTGGTTTAGGTATTTGTCACATAGATGGTCCTGTGTCAATCAGGTCTTTGATAGCTTGTTTAAATCGGTAATAGTTGGATGTTTTATGTCCTTTTACCCGATGGAACTAGCAAAAGTCTTTGTCATTATACCACCTTGTTTTGTTTTCATCTTGTTCAAAGTCCCTAATTTTTGGGAGAGTGATAGTGTTTGATTGTATCAACTTGCATAAAGCTCATTCTATCAACTCTCCCAATGGTGTGAAATCTCATTGCTAGAATTGAAACCATGGTCTGTGTTAATTCTGTTATTGACTATTTGACACAGCAGCCGCTTGTATAGGAGGAGGTTGGTTTTGGATGTATGCTTGTGAAGTGGGCCCTATGGGTTTTTGGTTGGCCACAGGTGCGCCTTGTAGTGACACCTTGGGTTGTGCATAGTTGACTATTTTCACATCAATGACACCATCGCAAGTGACATTTTTGTTTTTGTTCCACCACTTAGCTCTGTCCGTTGCATTATTATTTGTATTTGTTTGTGTGGGATCTGCAAGGATTCCTCATTTGACTAAGTTCTGCTCATAATGAACTCCTCTTTCAATGAGTTGTGTGAATTTCAGAGCTAACTGTAACTCTATTGTGAATGACATATCTGGAATTAGATTGTCAACAAATATGACTATTAAGTCTTGTTCGGGCACATCATATGTTATGCAATTTTCTGTATTCCTCCATCTCTATAGGAACTTAACAAAAGACTCTCCATCCTTCTATTTGATATCACAAAGGTCCTTGATGTTGACCTTGCACTCAATGTTATGATGGAAGTGAGCTATGAAATTTTTAGCCAGTTCACCCCAAGACTAAATGCCATGAGGTAAAAGCAAGAAACATTCTATTAGTGGTCTGGCCAAGCTTTGTAGGAACAGTCACATTAAATATGTTTTATCATGGGCGACTTCGATGAAACTAGCAAAAAACTCTTAGATATGTTCAATAGGGTTGGTATTGCCACTATATTTGTCGAATTTAGTTACCGAGAAGTGATTTGGGAATGGAGACATGTGAAGAGAATGGTCAAAGGGGTATGGGTATAAATCCTCTACGGTGTAGGATTTAGTTTGCCCCTAATTTTGCATATCCATCATTTGGGTTTGAATGATTTGCACTTGTTGCATTAACATGTCCATTTGATATTGAGGTTGATGTGTGAGGACATTCCTCTATGTTGTAGTGGGTATGAGGTTGCGCCTCTGTGTCCCTTGAGCAGGAACATAGGATTTCATCCTAGGGATTTGATAGTGGTTTCCCACTGAGTGCTTTGGAAATGGGGGCACATGAGTAGTCCATGGTGGGTTTTGATGTGTTTGATGTTGTGATTGAAACTGGGGTTGATACTGCTACTGTTGAGGTTGGGGTTGAAGCTGGGGTTGTTGTTGTTGAGTTTGGAATTGACGCAACTGAAGCTGGGATTGTTGTTGTAGGGGTTGGATTTGAGGCAACTGAAGCTGGGGTTGCTATTGCGGGAGTTGGAATTGAGGCAACTGAAGCTGGGGTTGCTATTGTGGGGTTTGGAATTAAGGCAAATAAATTTGGGGTTGTTGTTGTGGAGGTTGGCTTGATGTTAGAATGGGCAAAGATGTAGCCTTGGGCAGGCATTGACTGTAAGTCATATCTGCAGAGATGGATCCCTGTGGGCAAGAGGTGTTGATCCCAAGACTAGTATGAATTGACTGCAGTAGCAGCATAGTTTCAGAAGAGTTGGTGATTGGTGGAATGGAAGCTATAGCATGAGAGCTTGATTGTCTTGGCCATGAGACCAAAGGTGGAGGCATACTAGTGACCATGGGTGCACTTAGTTGTGATCCTGTCATGCTTTGAGTGGAAGATGTACTAGCCTGGGTCATATAATTGGTTTGATTGGGTATATTCTATGTCAATGTGGGTAAGACCAATGGTGGAAATATTTGAGACACAACAAGTAGTATCTGAGGAGGCTAAGCAGTGTTTTGACCTGTGAGAGGGTTTTTGGGCCATATAGTCAATACACTGAATTCAGCAGGGAGTTTGACTCCCTTCTTTACTAGCATGGATAAGTAACATTCAGGGTTCCTCTCTACAACAATGTCAACTAATTTTGTGGAGTAAGCATCTTTCTCCACATCTTCAAGCTCTGCTTCTATGATATCTTGGAAAAAGGCTGCCCCACGGGGTTGTTCAATGAATAGAGTAGAACTGGTGTTCACAAAAGGATCATTCTCTTGCTCTATTTCCCAAGCAGGGAATCTATTGATATATGACTCATTAGGTTGATTTCTAGCCTTAGACCTTGTGTAAGGGCCTCCATGAGGTGTTTGAGACATAATGTGGTTCAGGTTTTGTAACAAAAATAAGTGATATAAAGAAAACAAGGAAGAAAATCCTTTCTAAGGAAGTCCGAGTTATGTTTTGGACAAGGGTAATTCTAAAGACAGATTTTTATATAACTTGATCTCAAAGTGGTGATGATAAAAAGATAAGATTTGTTGACTTTTTCCTTGGACAAAGTGATGCAGGAGCATCTTGGGTCCTTGGCAATCCTGCTTAACCAAAAAGAAGTTTACTTATGTTTTTATGTTATTTTCCTATCTGTCGAGCTCTAGCTTTACCAATGGGTTTTTTTGATCTCTTTGCCTGACAAGTTTGTTGTTATCAGTGATGCTTTGCCCGACGAGTTTCAGTCTCTACTTTATCGACGGTTTTCTGATTTTTCGGTGATGCTTTCCCGATGTGTGTTTTCCTAATCTGGCTGACTTCTACACTTGATTCTCATGGCTGAATTAATTTGGGGTCTCTCATTGGGATCTCTATGGACCTAAATCTGGGTCTCACATTTGTAATTAAGCGCTGACTACTTTGTTGGGCTCTTGTATTTATTCCTTTGTATGTTCTTAGTTTAGTTACCATTCATAAAAAAAAGAAGGCAAATGTTAGGACATTAAAGATTTGAGATCAATGTTGTAAGAAGATCATTTGTAATACATTTTGATGTATATGGCCATAACCAGCAAGGCCTTATAGCCTGGCATGTATTTTGTTTGATTATTAATGATAAAGATCCTTGTATTTCTCTTCTCTCATTGTGTCATAGTTTAATTTTGCATTGTATTCGCAAGCTAGTTCGCTTTGGGTGTGCCCTCGGCCCCATAGTTGACTGTCCCTATGTCAAAAATTCACTTTGATAAAGATGATGATGTTTGATATGATGAGATCAAGGTATTTTGAGTCTGAGCTTTTGAACTAACAATTTTTTTGACAATAATCATGCTTTACAGAGAAGGAATAGTCTTTAATGTTTAGAGATTCACACAATGTTCTTCATGTTTTTCTGGGATAGACATTAGTTTTGGACACAAAATGAAGAATTATTTCAAGGTTTTAGGTCAAAATAGGAATAATGTATCTCTGGTCAATTGCGGTACAGCTTCACTAATTACAGTAAAGTAAATGGTTGATTGTGGTAGTTTATCACCGATTGCGGTAATAAACACGATGATTGTGACAATAAACAAGTTAATTATGGAATATTTCCTTCAATTGCGACACAATGCGGGAAATTGCAGTAAATGAGGAACAGTCTAAAAAAGACTAGAGGATAAGTATCACTGCTTGACAATTTTGGAATTTTTTGGAATAATGCTTCTGATTCACAAGATAGTTGATGTTGACAACCCTAGAATTTAACATGTTTGACTCATTTTGACAATTTGGATGTTTTGTTTTGCATTTTCAAAAACTAATCAAAGCAATAAGCATGATAGACACTATGTTTTGAAGAATGAAGACTAAAAATGTGTATGTTCTACAACTTTTTCAAGTTGCAAGGTTATCACGAGGTCTCAACAATGAATAGTCAGATTAATCTAGGTCAATGGCTTCAGAATACAATATTATAGGCCCAATGCTTGAATGTCCATTAGTTCACACAGCAATTGTCACACTACTAGGACACGAAGTTCCACGACGTAGGTGCCCGTGTTTTTTTCATTTCTAGTTATTATTTTCATGGAGTGAAGATCTCTTTCACTAAACAAATACCATGGGACACATATGTTGGGAATCTTGAGGGGAAATTCTACAACCCCTTGCACTATAATAAGGTACTTGTTTAGAGGTAAAATGGGTTGGCCTCTAATTAATCAAGGTTTTAGTAAGGATCTGTGGTGTCTCTCCAATCTGTTTGTACATGTGTGAATCACTTAAGAGCATAATTGATCATGCTGGCTCCTTAGGGATATTCACCTGATCCAGACTATCACCAACACACCTCGCCTGAGCTTGGCTAGATAAGATGGAACTTTGGTTTGTGCCTTGTTTATATACCGATCGAAAGGATTACCAGTTTAAGGTCATTCTCCGAGGAAGAAGCACATTCCCCAGACAGGCCTTTCTAAAAAGTACAAAGGTTTCTAATCTAACAGTTTGTGCAAGTGCACCCAAAACTCAAGACACAAGGTAAATTGATTAAGCTCCAAAAGTTTGAAATGTGAAATAAGCTACACCACCATACAAGCACCAATGTTCAATTTTAAGCCCAAACATTAGGTGTTGATTGCTTGTTCAAATTTAATGCACCAATTTGAGAGATTTTTTTCCTTTATTCAATTTTAGTCCCCACGTCAATTTTAAACCCAAATCTGAAATGTGAGATGTGATATGTTTGGCAAGCACTGTTATTTTTAAACCTAAATAAACAAGTGAATTCCTTTTAGTTTGCTTTGTTTAGACAGGTTAGTATCAAAAAGGATTCTTGCAAAATGAGAGTATATGCAACTTTGAAACAATGAATGATTGATACTCACAATAACTTACCCTTCTCTATTCTCAGTGATTTGCTCGTGATGACATTATTTTTCCATTAGTACATTTAGTGAAAAAAATTGACAGAGATCACCAGCAGACTAAAGCATTACTGCCAGACTACAAGCATCACTGGCAGAATACAAGCATTACCGGCGAACAATGAGCATACTCGACAGAACATAGAGGTCATGAAAAATGCTAAGTATAGAATTGAAAAGCATCACCAGTGACCACAAGCATCACTGGTGACAATTTTTAGATCTAACTCGACCAGAACATAAAAGGCATACCTGACGACAAGTTCAAGAAAGGAACACTGATGACCAAGAAAACTGACTATCAGAACCGACAGTCAATTAGAGAACCCACAAATTGTGGATCTAATTTTTACACGATGGATAAAGCAATGTAATTTTATTTATAGAGTTTTTATTTGTTTTAAATCATAACTTGAGGGTCAAGAAAAATTTATGTAAATGTTTTAATGCATCCTAATGGATCTAAAACATATCTAACTAAAGATCAAGGTCAAGTTGTAAACCTTGGATCTAGAGTTAACTTGTGATGCATGAATCAAGAATTGAGCCTAATTT
>MU228055.1:152631-167764 GCA_018584345.1 Thuja plicata | reverse complement strand
ATAATGTTAAGGAGTAAACAAATTTGAAAGAATAAATGTGTTTAGTGGATGTGATTAGTAATTTATGCTTGTTTCAATTCTAGGGTTAAATTTCATGTTAGTCAGTAAGGAAAATTAATTCCACTAGTTCATTAACGTAGTTGGTTTTGATGTGAAATGGAAACAATGTAAATTGAAGTTGAAATGGAAATAGAATTTGCTCGATTAAGTAATAAAATGAAATATTTAATAATGGTAATTGAATTCATTAAGGGAACCTTAAGGAATGTTTTTTGTAAATGGTAATGATGTTAAGTTAGAATGTTAGGGAGAAAAAAAAAAAAATTTAATTGTAATTTTAGGTCGTAGACCTGATTCCTTATGGGTTCCCTGGCAGGGACATTACAACCTTTGCCTTTAGAATAAAAAAGGAGGAAAGGACATGTATATAGTTATGTACAATATATATATCAGAATGAAAAAGGAGGAAAATAAAAATACATAAGGATATGTATATATACTTTAACTTATCGACATATACAAAGGGGGAGTCATTCAAATGACCAAGGAAGAAGTATACACAGGTGTACATACTAATACACTCAGTATATTGCACATATCATGTTTTTGATTTTAATGTCAAAGGGGGAGATTGATGACATTATTTTTCCATTAGTACACTTAGTGAAAAAAATTGACAGAGATCACCGGCAGACTAAAGCATTATCGCCAGACTACAAGCATCACTGGCAGATTACAAGCATTACCGGCGAACAACTAGCATACCCGACAGAACACAGAGGTCATGAAAAATGCTAAGTATAGAATTGACAAGCATCACCGGTGACATAGTTTTTAGAACTAACCCGACAGGAACAAAAAAAGCATACCTGACGACAAGTTCAAGAAAGGAACACCGATGACCAAGAGAACCGACAGTCAGTTAGAGAACCCGCAAATTGTGGATATGATTTTTACACGATAGATAAAGCAATGTAATTCTATTTGTAGAGTTTTTATTTGTTTTAAATCATAACTTGATGATCAAGCAAGCTTTATGTAAATTTTTTAATGCATCCTAATGGATCTAAAACATATCTAACTAAATCAAGGTCAAGTTGTAAACCTTGGATCTAGAGTTAACTTACGATGCATGAATCAATAATTGAGCCTAATTTAGTATAAATAGATGTTCAAACTCAATTGTGAGTACATGAATTCATTATTGTTGATAGCCATGAAGAGCATCTAAGGAGCAGAAGGCAAAATTCATACAAAGGTCAGAAACAGAATACATCAGTTATCAAGAACACACAGAGGCTACCGACAAGCAGATAAAGGTATTATTCAATCATGGAAGGATGATTACTTATATGTAAGAAGCTTTATTGGATCTGTTATCAGCAATTGAAGATTGAATATATCATCAAATCAAAGACTTATGTAGTTGCATTCTAACAAGTGCATCACATCTAAAGTCCTTTTGTAGAAGGTGGACTTAACCATTCTTTCCAAATCTCTTAACAAAGTGCACACTTAACAGTGTTGCTAAAGCTTCAAACGAAGTAAATCTTAATAGTGTGTGTGCTAAATGTTGGCCTCTGATTTAGCAGAACACTTCAACATGGTCATTGTTCTTCAGCTGCATATATGAATGAATATCGATTCATTCACCATGCATGTCTAAAAGAGTCGACCTGTTGCCTTCTAGAAGGCAGGAGTATGAGCTTGCTCTCAGTTCATTGCAAGCTTAGTGACTACACCGAAGACCTAAACGAAGGATTTAAAAACTATTGCTAAATGATCTAAGATAGTTATGTAGATGCAATTAATCAAAAGCTAATTAAGATCCAATTTTAGAGCACCAACTAAAGTGTGTAAGATTGATTTTAAAACACCAATTGAAATATGCTCTAAGATTAGGTTTGCATGATTAACATAAAATTAAACAAAAATTAAAGCTATGCTAAGAATACAAGATAGTTAAGATGAAAATGCAGCATAATAACTTTAATTAAAAGATTAGGATCCTTTGTAAAGGAAAAGAGTTTCTCTTTTATAGAAATCTCTCTCGAATCGACGGTCGAGATCGAACAAAAAGAGTGGCTCAGATTCGATTGAAGAAGCATAATCCATGTGCAAGTGATTTGATTGGTCGAGAGAGTCAGTTGACTGAACTGACTTATTAGTTATTTTGGAAACTTCCAAAATCAGTTCACAGTTAACTGAAATGTTTCTAAAATGATAATCAGTAGAGAATCAGTTAACTGAGTGGAACTGGATTGTTTCCATTTTGATAAATCAGTTAACTGGATTTGATGATGTCATATGCATTTTTAATAAATTAATTGATTTTGAATCCACATTTATGATTTTATAATTAATTTAATTCCTTTTTTATTTAATTGACAATTCTGTAATTTTTATTTAATTAATATGTCATAATATCAATTAAATAATTAACATAAGATATATTTGCCAATACAATGTGATTTTAGGAATTAATTAATTAATCAAGTAAGATGATTGATTAGGACCTAAGGTTTAGGTCAGATCAGTTCAAATTTGATAATTGCCTATTTGATTTAGGACTTAGGTTTAATCAAGATTAGGGTTTCTTAATTAATTGCTGAGATTGGGGGTCTAGGGTTTAGGTGACCATTTTTAGGTGATTACAAACAAGTCTCCACTGTAATACTCCTAACAGGGTAGGTCATCAGAAGTGACCAATTGTAAGCCTTAATCGGCCCCTTCTTATCTGCAGATAGTGAAGTATTGTGGGTAACAATCCCCACCACATTTTTTACTTCCTAACAGGATTTTTTTGTGATATCATATCTTGTGTCATGTGTTATCTATTTTCATGAATGTTTCTATTATGGTTACATACTAAAAAGAATATATGATATCATTGCATATACATAAAGAAAGATGAACAGTTAGATAAGAGAATTTACAAACTGATGATTAAGGGTTAATGGGCTAACCAAGAAAAGTTTTAGAGGTACTTATTCATCCCTCCCCTCTTAGTACATCATCTCAATATAATTCCAATAGCCTGGTCCTGCATAGAAAACCAGAAAATGTCAGTTTAGAAATAAATGGACAGAAGATTTGGCTCTGATATGCAATATTTCTTGCAATTGCGGCAAAGTACTGGCAATTACAGCAAAGATCTAGCAATTGTGGCAAAGCACTGGAAATTACGGAGAAGCACTGTTAATTGTGGCACAGATCAGGCAATTGCGGCAAAATAATGATGATTGCGGCATGGATAGGGCAATTGCGGCAAAGAACTAGAAGAAAGAAGACAGAAGATGACAGAATAATAATACGAAAGCCTGCAATTAATTATGGTATTAAACTAGTAGATTGCGGCATAGTTTCATCGATTGTGGCAAAATACCAGCAATTGCAAAATAACACAGATATAAAAAAAAATCAATTTTTTAAATTTGTGTTCGTACGGTCGTGGTTGATCAATTTTGTTTGTCATTTGCAATAGATATTTAGGTTGTTTGATTCACATCAGGTTCACCAAAATGTATGCCTCTTCTTCGTGATTCATGGTTCCCAAGCTTTTCAAAGGCAAGGGTTAGTAGCAAAGGTTTTACAAATGATATAAATCCAAGCACACAATACTACTAAAATGAATAACAATGAAATGTGATCAATAAAATGTACAAGCAAGAGAAATGAAAATAAATAAATACAAACCCCACGATGCTTGAAGCTTCTATTGTTTCTCTCTACTCCTTCTGAAATGTTATTCTTGATGCTCAATATTGGTGGGGCAGCGTCTATGACTTGAGAAGTGTCAATAATTTTCTAATTGAAATGTGTGTGTGATCGCAAGATGGCTTGAATGCTAGAACCAAACTGACATAGTAATGGCACACGAGAGTTTGAAATCCTGGATCCTTCAAATCGTTATGAAGGGTTTATTATATAGGAATTGGTGATGATATGAATATTTGAGATCAATCCCAGAGATAGGGAGATGAATGGTTGAGATTAAAAAGAACTAGAGAAACCATCAGTAAACTCCACCTCTTTATTTGGTAAAGAGGAGATAGAGTTTGGTTGACTGAAGAGCTAATTCTGAGTTACCTTTTTGAACTAAAGAGGTGGGTGAAGTTACCCATGTGGACTAGAGAGATGGGTGGAATAACCCATGTGATCTGATTGGAGTTATCTCTTTGAAGATAAATGAATATTTAATTCATTTATTTAATTAAAGTTTTCAACATGTGAGATAATTAAATTCTTTTTTATTTAGAATTGCTTTATCGAATGAAATTAAATTAATTTAATTGAAATTAATTTAATTGGAAGAATTTAATTAGTAAGTTTAAGTATTTGAATTTAAACTATAGGAAATTAAATTTAATTAATTAATTAATGGTAATTAATTAATTAAATAAAATTAATTATTTAATTAATTTAGTGAATTTGATTAGACTATTTGGGGAATGAATTTAGAAGAAAATAGATGATTAGTTAATGATTAAAAATCATTAATTAATATATGAAAATTAGTATTTTAAATGTAAAGTCGCAAGCTTGTCCATTTTTGGGTGTCTACAGAATGTTATGAATAGGTAGAACGTCCAAATGGGTATCTAAATATGAAACTTGATTTTTTTCAAACCCTCAGGAAATTCCCCTATTTTGGTGTCTCAATCGATACGTGTGACTTTGCTTGATGATACACGAGACTTTATTGTTGCTTACACGCATTCTGGAAAGTTGTTATGAGAAAATTTAAGACACAACACGCGCCATTTGATTGTTAGCACATGGAACTTTGACATGGGACCCGAAGTCTAGAAAAATAACCATTGCATGATATGGCTGGAGGTTAGTCGTACTAGGCTAACGTGGGAGTGTCACATGGCCATGCAGTAATGGCATTAATGCTAACAACTATCTGAACACACATGAAATGAATGCCACTTGGGCTTATTTTGAATGTTTGCGTGCAAAACTTAACCCACCATTAAGACTGAATTGACGAAGGAGAGATAAAACCACCATGGCTCAAACTAGCGAGGTGTCGAGTTTGAACCAGGAAGACATCTCTCTTGGATGAGCTCCACATTTGGGGCTTTTTTTCTATGGAGCGTAATGAGCTCACCACTAGACAGAGTGTAAGATATAAAATAAATATATAGATGGAGCCAAAGTGCATACAAGGGCCAAAACATGACTCATAGGCTGGCCCAAAATGGGCATATATACAGACATATACAAAATATACAAAAATATACACAAAAAATTACTAATTTTACAACTGCACAAAGGGTGGATAACCCTCTGAAAGATCCATCCCACCAACAGGAGGTGACACAGAGACAAGCAAACATAAAACAAAATGGAAACGAGATCGAAAACCAAGAAATAGACTAAGAAAACAAAGCAAAACCAAGGAGATGAAACTAGAAAGGAGAGCTGAAGGACCTACCTAAAAACATAGAGTATGCAGGGAGGATGAGCACGGGAGGCACTCTATAACTATTTAACCCTCAAGTAACCATGAACAAATGCTGAAAATCACTATTAATCAATCACTAAGCATAGGGAGAAGAACATCATTTAAATTGCCTTAATCGCCCTGAGTGTTTGATCGCAGTAAATGTAAAAGTGATGGGTTAAACCTATTTATACCCCTAGGGTAAAAATGTATTGCATTCCTCCCACAAACTTCAGAATAGGAAAAATCTTCAGACTCCGAGCCCAGGGATTCCATGCACCCACTCCTTCCAAAAAAAGAAGACATGATGGCAGGCAATCCTGGAGTCCAAAATTTTGATGACTCAAAGAACAAACAAATGAAATCCAGGAGCAAGTCCTAGAGACAAAAGAAGACAAGCAAAAGAAAAACAAACCTCATAGAAGTAGAGCCCAAAGGGAAACAAAGAAAACAAAAGGAAACCAAGGAAAATCAAAAGAAAAAACGGGGGACCCAACATTTTGCCTACAAAATGTAGGGACGGGTATGCAGGGCATAACAAATGGAGACTATCTGGGATGAATTCCTTAGCACATTCGAGAACTTTAGAATCTCTGGTTAGCAAAACTAGAATTAACCTTTATCTGGAGCATCCTGCCTGCAAGGCAAGAGGCGTCTGAGAAAATCTGGCCCATCAATGATTTAGTCTGTTGGTCTTTTGTTAGTTTTGAAGTGTGTGTTTTGAAATAAAACCAAGCCGATGACTTCTGGGAGAAGCAGAGAAGAAGCACTAAATATGTCAAACCAAAGTCATCATATCTTGCACGTTCACTGAATACTGGAATTTCTCCATTCTTCAGTTTTTTTTCCTTTTTCTTTTCTAGATGGGAAGGCGATACTCCTTTCACCATTAACCTTAAGCTTAGCTAATTTCAATGATAGTACTTCTTTCACCTTACCATCCACCTTTTAAATTTCCAAATAGGAGAGAATGTTCTGGACTTGGGATATTTTAATGATTTTCAGACTTGGTCAATCAACCAGTGTAGCCAATCTTCCCTTAAGGTGTTCGATTACTTGCTTCTTAGATTTTGTTTTAACTGACTTTCAAACTTCCAGGAGATGAATCTGATGTAGATTACTCATAACCTTTTACCATACTTACAAAATAACTCTGGAGTGTGGACCAATTCCACCAAGATAACAATAGATTCCAAATTCACCAAAATGTATAAGATACCATTCCAGAGACTAGATGTCATGCAAAGCATACCTGTCTACAAGAAGAAGACAACACGTTGGAACCCAGGAAACTAAGAAAGCAAAGTAGAAAGAAACTAAAAAACAAAACAAAAAGGAAAAAGGGGTGGTCCCAGAGGATGGCTGACAAAACTATTTACAAGAAAAAGGTATTCCAAAGGAGCACCGAGAAAGATATTTATGAGCAGGCCTTTACATATGATACAATTTTGGACAAACTCATCACCTACCTTATTCAAAGTAGTGCTTGAGAAACTTCCCATTGACAAGAAATCGGATGGCTTCTCCGATCATAGTGTTGAGGTGATAACTATTTTCCCCACCGATCTAAGCTATCAGATATGGTCTGAGCTAGAGCTGTTGAAACTTAGTGTGCTTTCTTTCCCTTCTTTTCTCAGGCCTTGTCCCACAAGAGAACCAGGTCTGAAATCTGAAAGGCCTTATATTGGGCTCTTTAATCAAACCATCATTTTACTACTACTTGATGATGTGCAAAATGTTCAAGGGCTACATCTCTTTGTTCCTCCATTCGCACCAGGTTTAAGAGCCGAACCTCCACAATGTTGTCCCAGTTGCTAAATTCTAGCATAAACTGTAATACATGGATCTGTAAGTTGATGGGGAATAATGGATTCTGGCCATAAACTAGATGAAATGGACTAGAAGTCCCTAGGGATGCCTTTTTTCTAATATGATCCTCCCAGAGGGTGAACCTAAGTATTTGGTGTCAGTCTTGGGGATTCTGTTCTAACAGATGTTTGATCACTTCAAGTAGATTTTTGTTTGTAGATTTAGCCACACCATTACCCTAGGGGTAGTAGTTACTGGAGAACTTCAGGGTGATCTTTTTTTCATAGGTCTATTTGAGTAATTGCGTCGAAGAAAAAATTGGACCATTGTCACACACTATAGAAAATGACATTCCAAATCTTGTGACTATGTTTTCTTCTAGGAATTTGATTACTACATCTATCATGTTGTTTTTGCAAGGAATCGCTTCAGACTACCGAGTGAAATAATCGATAGTCAAAATGTACCAATGGTTGGTAGATGATTTGGGGTTGATTTCTTAGATAAATTCAAATGTCCATTGGGCAAAGGGTCTAGCTTCAAATACTGGCTGCAAAGGCATAGCCGGGTTCCTCTCACAATGTGTCGCTATTTGGAAATTATGGCATCTTTAAATGTGAGTTTAGACATCCTTAAAGATGGAGGGACAATAATATTTGGCCCAGAGGATCTGGTGGGCAGTAGCATCAGCTGATCCATCCCCAGTTCCAAACTTCCTATGAAATTTTTCAATTATTTTTGTAGCTTGAACCCTGTCTATGCACCAGAGGTATACTCCCTCATAATTCCTACAGAAGAGCATTCCATATTTGATCATGAAGTGTGCACTTTTTAGTCACAAGGTGTGACATTTGTTTGGAGGTAGTCCCTCTAGGCATCTATTATTCAACAATAAGTAAACCAGGTCAGTATACCATGGATCTTGAGTGATGGACTCCACTGTGTAAGTATGGCATTCAATGTTGGGAGTTCCTTCTTTCATCGCTCTACATAGTCCCTGGCCTCAAACTATCTTCATGGGTTGCATTTCTAAATCATACTTTTGGAGGATGGCCATCCATTTCCCATGTCGTTCACCCAATTCACTTTGTAAGAGCAGAGACTTAATAGCCTAGTCCAGGATGATAGTGTGCACCTTGCTCTAGAGAATATAATGTCAGAATTTCTTCATGGCATGGATGAGAGAAAAGGCCTACTTTTCCAACGATGAATACTGGACTTTAGCATTCTTAAAAGTGGAGATCATAAAATCTATTGGTCATTCTTCCCCTTCAACCTTCTAGGTCAAGACTATCACGGTAGAATCTATCAAAGCAAAAGAGTATATGTGAAAAGAGAGGGAATAGTCTGGACTAGCCAAAACTGGTGCCTCCATAATCATTTGCTTAATTTGGGTGAATTCTCACTTTACTTCAAGACTCCAATAAATCTTTGTATCTTTCTTCATCATGTCATTTAGTGGCTTTACTATCTCAGTGAATCCAGTGATGAACCGTCGGACAAAGTTTATCTTTCCAAAGAAAGATCTCATTTATTTCTTACTGTCGGACATCTGTAGATTCAACAAGGCTTCAACTCTCTCAGGGTCAATGGATATACCCTTCTTGGAGATGATATGCCCAAGCAGCTTCCCTTCAGTGACCCCAAATATAAATTTCTTAGGGTTGAGGGAGATTCCATATCGGTGACATCTCTCACAAATTTGGGTGAGGTGGGTGAAATGATCATGCCTGTCCTAGGAAAAGATGGTCAAATCATCCATGTAGATGATTATACATCTGTTAACTAGGCCTTCGAACACAATGTCCATAGCCTTTTTAAATGTGGCCCCTGCGTTGATCAGGCCAAAGGACATCCTCCAATATGAAAATGTTCCCCACTTGGTGGTGAACATTGTTTTGTCTCTATCTTTGTACTCAACCATGACCTAGTTATACCCAGAGTAACCATCTAGGAAGGACATCATTTGAGAACCATCACAATTTGCAATACCTCATCCAACGAGGGGAGAGGGTGGTTATTTTTCTTAGATTCCTTGTTTAAATTGTGAAAATCCATGCAAAGCAGATTTTTTCACTTTTCTTTCTCATAGGGACGAGGTTGGCAACCCAAGTTGTGTGCCAAATAGGAAAAATAATCCCGGCCAATAGTAGTTTTTGAACCTCCTGATGAATTAGAGGGTCTATAAGTGGGTTTACCAGTCTTTTCTTTTGCAAGAAGGGCTTAGCATCTAGTTTTAGTAGGATAGTATGAGTCATGATGGATGTGTCATAGGTTTTCAAATCATCATACCCCCATGCGATTACATCTATGTATTCTTGAAGAACCGCAAGAATCTTCTCCTTTTTCTCAGGGGAGCAGGAGGTGCCAATGTGTATAATTTTTTCTTTAGCAACCTGGCCGATGTTCACTTTTTCAAATTTTCCTCCCTCAGAGGAGGATGATATCTTTTCTCAGCCCTAGGGGTCTAAATCAAAGATATGTTCTAGCACTACCATCCCCTTAGGGATGGTTTTGTTTGGTAAGTCTATGATCCTATCATCTTCATCACCCTACCTAGTATCTTCATGATCTCTTTCTTCCACTATCTGATCCTTGAAGACACCAACATTGGCCATAAAGGCTAGGATATGTTCATCATCCTCAAAGACCTGAAAGTGGGTGACATTGTCTAGAATGGATGGGGTGGGGACCATCTCAACAGAAAACTTTCAGAGCCAGGAGCTATCCATCGGCTCAAGGGTGCTGGCAGATATGGCAAGGGCATCCAGAACATAGTTTCTTTTTCAAGGAATGAGTTCAATGTTGAAGGAATCAAAATATTTGATGAGGCTCTATGCCCAGTTGTAGTATATGGCTACCCTTTTGTCATGACAATTATATTGGCTTCAGACCTGCTTAACAATCAACTCTGAATCACCGAGTGCCCGGAGGTAGGTGATTCCTTTCCTTAGTGAAAATAGGAATCCAAGGACCAAGGCCTTGTACTCTGTGACGTTGTTCATGCAATTAAACTATAGCCTATAAGATGTGAGGAAGGACTTCCCTCATGGGTTGACCAATTCCACTCTGGCCCCACAACCTTTTTTAGACCGGGACCCATCAAACTTTAGGGTCCACAAGTCATTGTTAATTTTCTGGGGCTGGGAAGGCGAAGTGGAATTTGGATTATTTTTGGTAAGGTTGGGAGGAGTTTCCTCCAGCTCTGATGGCGCATGGGTGAGGTTTTCATCTGGGGAGATCTATGATTGGGATTCTTGGACAAGTGGTGCCAAAGGGGAACTACTAGATGAAGTATTTGGTCTCAGAGAATCAGCTTTGTGTTCTTTCTCCCGAAGGGCATTGATGTGTCGGTAGCCATGGCGAGGCAAGGCTCACACTCTAGTTTAGAATATTTTTTATAATGCACCCGGTACCAAGTGTTGGACAAGACTATAGCAGGAGTTGCTACGATACCCTGAGAGTTAACCTCAACCCTCAATTTTTTGTCCAGGTCCTCAATTCTCTAAGAAACTATGGGACCTTCCCCAGGGGTGAAATTGAATGTTAGGATTTATAGGGGTATGTACACCCCGGGGGAAGTCTCAGAGAAAAGGACTTCATTTACCCTCCCAACTTTGGTGAGGGCTTGTTTCATCCTGGGTTCACTTTCTACCTGGATCTGATTAGACTGCCCCTCCCAGGAAAGCCACAAGTGGGAGAAGTCGGTAGAGAAATACCTGTTAAGGGCCTTAGACAAATTTTGACTTAATAACATCCCATATGTTTTAAGGATGTCCACCACTTGGATGTCTATTATGCTTGCTATCCAAGGGTCTTGGATGAGCTAAATCCAGACGTTCTTTAGCTCACCCACCATTTTTACAGTAGTTTTGTCCAGCTAGACTACTACACCTTTGGATGGAGCAGGATGTAGTTTGAGCTTCTGGAAGATAGATAAAGGCATGACATTGCCCAAAGCTCCAAAATCTACCAAGAAATTATGTAGGTTCTTCCCTTGTATGTTCAAACCCAGTAAGAAGGGAGGATCCTCATTATTTCCCTGGAAGACAGTTGCATTGGCATCGTCAAAAGTGATAGTCTTGGGTGGGCGACTGACAACTTCCAGGTTTCCTAGAAGCTTCAGAAGGGACTTCCTCTACTCAGGACAGTTCAGCAAAACCTCCATCAAAGTCATGGAGGTGGTGGTTCTTTCCAACACCTTTGTGATGTCAAACCTTCCCCCCAGGTATTGTTGACTTCCCTCGACTGGATCTTTAGCTTGGTTAGAACCAGACCCTTTTAGCGGGAAGGGGCGATCAGTTGTGTTTTTTTGGGGAGGGGTATCTTTGGGAGGCATAGGCATATAAACTGGTCCTTTACCATCCTGACTCTGAGTGTTGTAGGGAATCTATAGGTTGGTGAAGGCATTGGCCTCAAAAGTTGGGATAAATTAATCAAAGAACCCCTGCAATTTGAGTTCTTTGTCCTCTTTGTCTGTTCCAAAGAAGACAGTCTCACAAGTGAAGGCACTGTGAGTGGGCTCTTGCATAGAAGTTTTTAAGGGAGTAGGATCAGCATTTTTTTCCTATCCAACTGAGAGATCATGATGATCTTCTCCAAGGTGGCACAGTTCACCTCAGAATGAGAGTCGATATCGTACAATCTACACTACTTAGTTAGGGGCTTGAGTTCTGCAACTAGTGCGAAGTGAGTAGGTCCAGCACTGCCCTACGTGGTGTTTTGGTTTAGAGTAGGACCTATGGTATTTTCATTATTGTTCCATTATTGTTGATTGGGTTGGGAGCCTTTTTTGTAGTTTCTTCCTCTGGCATTATTATTTCGTTGGCCAGAGAAGACATTCCCTCTCTGGGAATTGGGGTTGTGAGGCACAGAACGCCCCACCTTCATCTGTCCCATGTCCATAGTCAATGAGGACACCAATCGCTGGAGGGATTTGACCTTGGTAGACAACTAGGTGTTCACGTCATAGTGTGACAGTTGTTGTGGTTGGTTCTCGAGGAAAGCGGTGGTAGCTCCCAGAGTCAAGGACGGTAATCCTCTAGTCGTGGGCAACTGGAAGAAAGGTACTTCAGATGGTTGTATCACTGGTTGTTGCATTTGCTATGGCTAGTTCCATGGAACAAATTCCAGACCTGGTATTGTCTACGTTTGTGAAGGATATATGTATCGGTCCTGTTGGTCTATCAGCGGTGGTGGGTTCATGGCCATATCTGGGGCACCCATTGCCTGATTGGGGTTGTATCCCCCAGCGTAAGAAGTTTCATCGGGGATCATGTTGAAAGGTGTGCTCTGCCCAATCCCGTCGAGAGATTTCTTCAAATCATGGGACAACTCCAAGGCTAGGTTGTAAACTTTTGCTAGAGTATCTCGGTCGTCAGGGGGTGGTTCTCCAGAGGATAGTGGCAATGAATAGGTCCATAACATTAAGGTAGGTCTGGATAGTTATATCTGTGGATGGGATGAAGGGGCTCATGCACCACTTCAAGGCACGTTAGAGTCGATGGTTAAATATTGCAAGGGGTTCATTCAGTTCCTTCCTAATGGAGATAAACTGGTTGTGGCACCATGTTGGGTCCACGTGTATGCAAAAGGCCACCAGGAAAGCATCTTCCATGTCCTACCAACTATTGATGGAGTTAGCTGAAAAGTTAAGGTACCAGTTTAACTCGTTCTGTCCCAAGGATAGAGGGAACATCTTGGTCACAACATCCTAGTGTTGGATCTGGTGTCAGTTCATGGCATCTTTATATGCCTACAGATTCTCTTCTATGGTTCATGAGCCTAAATGCTCATATCGGGGGTAGAACTTCTCTAAATGTGGAGGAAGATCGTTGGTAGCACTAGGAAACTACCTAATTGGGGATCTGGTGTTACCAAAGTAATTAGCCATTTGAGTGTGTTTGATTTTGGATAGACTGAGAGCTGGTCCCTAGGATTTTCTAAGGAGGTTGGGTATTCTACTGTGTAGCAAATCCCCAAACAAGGTTGGCTGGTTGTTTGGTCTGTGAGGTCCACTTCTTTCGAGTAGGCGGCTCAAGTTCAACAAACCTTCTTGGATTGGAGGCTGATCTAAGGACACTTTCTAATCATGCACGTGAAAATGATCCAATCCCACTAAAGTTCTTCTTCCTAAAACTATGGCTTGGGGAACCCTCAGGCGGTGTAAATTCTAAATCCTCAGAGGGGGATGAGCTCATGCCCTCCTTCTAGCGCCAGTTTCTATTGACAAGACTTTGTGACCGGTCTGCCAACAGAGTGTAAGTTGTCACTAGGTACCGAGGTAATGGCCAACTTCACATGTAAAGATTATTCAGGGAATAAATTCTCTGGGCCTTCAAGCACTTGAGAGTTAGGTCTTAACAGTGTGGGAGCTAAGTTGGTAGTGTGACTATTTTGTTCGGGGGATAGCTAGTTTTTCTTGGCTCGTCTTCTCTGGGGGTTTTGTTAGGTCAGGGATTCCTACAAGTCTGCATCAGTTTATCAAATAAAATTCAAAATATATTCTAGAGTTAGAAGTATTCACTCTACCAATAGTTATGCAAATACATTTAAAACATCAGCCATGCTCTAACATACTACACTAAATACTGAATGCATATAGAACCATCAGTTTATACATATTCAAATGTGTAGGGAAAAGAGGTCATTAATCTACTTAAACATTAGAGAAAAGGATATTTGAAACATACAACAAAAAATAATGTCAATCCAAAGATCAGAATGCTAACAACTTCATTTCCAGAACTCTTCCTTCTTCATTAATAGGTTTCCAGCATCACTAGTCTATACATCAAAGGCTCCAAAAGAGCATCTATCTACTGTATCATCTTAAAATGGAAGCACTTCCATGTTAAGAATGTTTATCCCTCCTTGGGGGATTTTTTTGACCACCATCATACTGTCCCCTCATTTTTGTATCATCCCCTACTTTTGTGCCTGTTTAGGACCCTAATTGGGCCTCTCTGGGCACCTTCTATCCCACTTGGCACTTTTTCCATGTGTTCTAACCCCCTGGGTCAAGGTAAACCTCAATCTTGACCTAGGTCAAGGTCTAACTCAACCTCGACCTAGGTCAAGGTTGACCTCAACCTTGACCTGGGTCCCCCTTTCAAAATTGGAAACTTGTCGGCTGTCGGAGGTCATCCAAAATTCATTTTTCCTGCTTCTGGGTCAGTTGTTTTGGGTTTCGAAGCAAAAAATCCTAAATTATATTTAATATAGGTCCTCTTCTAGGGGCATAGGTCTAATTTAAATTTAATTCTCCTATTTAGGCCTCTCTAGAATATTTTTCCCAAGTTTCATATAAAAGGAAGCCTTTCTCTCTCATTTTCTCTAAGTCTTCTAAGTGAAAAAAGCTCTAACAAAGATTTTTTCAACAAGCAAAAGGTTCCAGCATCCATTGTTCTACATGTTTCCAAGCTTTCAATGTGTTCAAGTAGTCCTCTCAAGAATTCAAGCTCTCCATTGAAGATCAAGGATTCAAGCTTTCAAGCCTTTGAAGGGATTTGGTTCCAACATTCAAGATTCATCATTCAAACCCTAGATCTAGCCATCATGGTGGTGTGATCTTCCTTCAAGATCCTTTGTGCATCCTCAAGACTTATACATTCTCTTCAAGGTGGATTCCAAGCATAAAATAATGGAGGTTTATGGTTTCTATTGAGTCCAAGCTTTCATATTTACATACTTTCTTACATTTGCATTACATTGGCATACCTATTCAATATCATAGCTTCATTATTAGATTCAATTCTACTACTTGCTAGCATTCTTATTTCAATTACTGATTTTAAGGTTAATTACTAAATTGGGGTTTGACTAAGGTAAACCCCTTCCCCCCCCCCCCCCACAAACAAACAAATCTCTTTT
>MU228055.1:138816-152218 GCA_018584345.1 Thuja plicata | reverse complement strand
TAAGATGATAAAACTAGATTCATTCCACATTAAACCTAAGATGTGATATCTAGATTCAAATATGAAATAACATTAAAATGCACTAAGATTGTTATGAAATGCTATACTAAATTGCTTAGAAATCCTAAAAACAAACTAGCATGATAACAATGTAAAAATAAGAGATGCTTTGCTCTTGAGAAAGGCCTCTATTTATAGAGTTTTTGGAGGAGAGAGAGGGCTTGATGAGGTGGAGCTCATGTGGAATCCACATAGGTGCCACATGAGGGACACATAAGCCATGCAAGAGGCCCACTTTGCTCACACATGTGTGAGCAACTTTAGATGTGATGGGTCAATGTGTACTTAAAGTACACATGTGAAAGATCTTGTAAGAAGGTGTAAGAGGGTGTAAGAGTTTTGGGCCAATGAGACACTTTTGGAAAGTGTAAGAAGGTGTTATCATAGGTGTAAGAAACCTTGTTGGCAACAAATAAGGATTATTTGGGAAAAGTCAACTTTTGGAAATTTGCTCACACGTGTGTGAGCAAATAATTAGGACTAATTGTTGTAGGAATCAAGAAATTAGCTTAATTAACCTTAGTTAATTAATAAATAGGTTTATTTAGTGAGAGTGATGTGAGGTAGGGTAGGATCTAGGTTCAAATTAGCTTAATCCAAATTAATTTGAATTAATTATGGTTTAGTAGAATTTAAGTCATGTGAAGGAATAAATAAATTAAAAATTTATTTAAAGGGAATTAATGAGGGATAATGTATTAAATAAGATTTAACACATTAAAATGGATAGTATTTAAATTAAATTCAAATATTAAAGGAGATGAATCATATTTGATTAAATAAATTTAATTAAATAGATAGAAGAATATAACAAATATATTAATTAAAATTAACTATAATGTTATGGGAATATTAATTAAATTAATATAAGGATGATTTAGGATGTCTACATTTTGCCCCTCTTTGATGCATTGTCGAGAGTGACATTGTGTCAAAGAAAAGAAAATAAGATGCCCTAGAGGATTCAGAAAACCTACGGCAGCGAGAGCGGAGGAGTGTGCCCCCTCAAGAAAATAATAGGAAAAAAATATAATTTTTTAATAAAATTTTCTCGAAAAGGCAAGAAAAAGGGAGAAAGTAAGCCAATTGCATGACGTGTCCATAAAAATTAGAGGGGAAACGGGGACTAGAACAGAAAAAGAGGAGACCGACAGAAGAAATGGGTCCCAAAGGGCTATAAATAGTCCACTAGGGCCCATAGACAAGTCACTTTCACCTATAAAGAGTAAAAGAGAGAAGAAGAAGAGAGCCATGGCAGCACAGTGAGAGCAAGCACAGCTTGGAGAGCGCGTCTGGGTGTACCAGCGGCCAACAAACCTAGGACCACCGGTGAGTAGTCGAGCACCTACCTTTGCTTTAAGATTTTTAATATTTTTTAATAATTTTGAAGTGCAATAAATGCTTGTAAAAGGGCGCGCAGCGCAGACGGTGATCGCCCATCTGCCGTCTACGCAGATGGTGATCAACAGACCACCGTCTGCGCAGACAACCGACAGGCGATGGTCGTCTGCATAGACAGAGTTTTACCCAAACTCTGACTGCGATGGCGGGGAGAGGAAAATAGCGCAGTGGAGACGGCGATTTTCAATACCTCCGTCTACACAGCAAGAAGGGCAGCGGCCTAAACCGCCGTCTTTGCAGACTGGCATCTGCAAAGATCTGCCATCTCCGAAGACTGGCGACTGTGAAAGTTTGCCATTTGCGGGGGTCAACCAGCGGCTGCGCGGATTGACCCAAAAATAGAAGAAAAGAGAAGAGGGAGAGGAAAGATAAGGGTCTGGGAGTATTTTTTGGTGCCCCGAACAGGCCTGGGACATGTTTCAATGTCCCAACATGCTATCTGATTGCTGACATGGGTTTGTTGACTGTAGGAGAATACAATCACATTCTAAGCGAGGGAATGTTATCTGGTGATGATGGCGCTAGAGCAGCATCTGACGGCAGCGGAGTGGGGAGTTGGTACATTGTGTGGTCTGGAGCACGTGCGGCATTGGCCGCAACTTCAAGCGCATAATGCGCTCATGTCTGTGCTGATAGAGAGGTGGCATAGCACCACCTCCAGCTTTCACTTCTTGACAGGGGAAGCGACGATCACCCTCCATGATGTATGGAGGATCTACAGAGTGCCCATTCGGGGGGTCATACCTGAGTACTGCATGGAGGGGTCACAGCCATACATAGAGATGGTTATGAGGTAGAGATATGCTGATCTGTCGATTACACGGCAGTGGATGTCCTAGGCAGAGGCGATGGCTATGAAGCCACGGCCACGACGAATAGCTCTTTACTTGGCAAGGCTGATAGGGGGATGTCTCATGCCTGATCATGCAGGCAAGGGATTCCTGATAGGCTGGGTGCAGGTATTGAGTAGCATGGTTGAGGATGGCGACTAGTACCGCTGGGGATATGTCATCCTCAGGAAGTTATACTATGATTTACACAGGTGTGCTTACCGCAGAGGGAGAGCACTAGGGCCGAGATGTACACTATTATTAGTATGGGCCTGGGAGCATATAGCAGTCACACGACTGATTAGACACCAGGAGACCTGGGTGGCTTATGAGCCTTTTGTCTGTCGGTATAGGCCACCCATTAGTTATGAGGCCACAGACTCAGTAGGATACTGGAGGCGATGGTTGGATGAGATGGGAGCGATCACATGGGTTCCATATGCGGGATGTGAGGCCCGGGGCCATGAGGCCCCATAGTAGAGGGTATATGTAGAGGACAAGTTTTATGACTCGTACTACATGAGGTTTGTACAGACGGACTGCTGGCTGTTTGGGAGGATAGCATATATGATCTCATGCTACATGCCATCCAGGGTGCGGAGACAGATGGGACAGGTGCAGGGGGTGGTACCAGACGGGTTTCCACATCCATTAGTGACCCGCGAGGTGGGAAGTGTATGGGGATGGGGGCAGATCCTCGGATAGCATGAGGATCTTTTATGGGCATGATTGAGGTGCCCTAGATTAGAGCACAGGAGTCGTTGCTAGATGCAGGTGTAGTGCCAGCATATGTATAGTGGTGGGCAGTGCACAAGCCGGTCAGATTGACAGTGCCAGGGGTCATATAGCCATACGAGCAGCTAGGGCCTAGTGGGGATAGACAAGGATAGGGAGACGGAGGAGATGATGATGACGGGGGAGATGGGGGAGATGGAGGGGCCAAGAGGAGAGTCTATCCCAGGGTGGTAGCACCACGGCAGAGGGGGCAGGTGCATATACCAGCAGGTGGACAGCCACCTATCATACCCGGTGTGCAGGGGCAGGACCCAAGACAGGGAGCACCACCACAGGGGCCACCGCAGGGACCACCACAGGGTCCACCACCGCAGGGTCCACCACCAGGATAGGGACCACCAGTGGGCTTTGTAGCCCAGGAGACATATGATACTGTCGTAGCAGAGAAAGATAGCCTGCAGACAGAGCTAGGGAGAGTTTAGGGGTTGTTGGCGATGGCACAGGCTATAGCTAGCAGCCTACAGGCAGAGGTGACCCAGATTTAGGGAGAGCTAGCCTCAGAGACAGCTCGAGGGGAAAGTGCACAATGGGCACTGGACATTTTACAGGCTTGGGTGGACAGTGGAGAGTTTTCCATCCTTGAGGAGCACGGGGATTGGGAGGAGGAGCGAGCAGAGATGGCAGCACAGATAGCAGCTCTGACAGGAGAGAAAGATTTAGCACGTAGACGTGTGGAGGAATATAGGACAAACCATGATATAGCACAGCTGGTAGGCACAACGGCAGGGGTGGGGTAGATGATGGCCGATGCCATGGCTGCACAGAGAGAGGCAGGGCGCAGGGGCCAAGAGGCTGGCTATTATATGGGATTATATTATGGAGCGATACCAGAGGGGGCCCAGGCACCGGCATACTCTGAGAAGTCACAGTCAGCCAGCACAGGGAGAGCATCACAGGGGTCAGTGGGTTTACCACCATGTCCCAGCAGTGGAGCAGGACCATCACAGCCACCGCCATGATTCTGCTCAGATTTTTTGGATACACATTTTTGACATTTTTGACACATGATGTATGATGACATTTTTGAGATATATACATGGACTTTATTTTGGACTATGAACTCTTATGTTTATGCATCGTTGATGAGTTTACATGCTTATGTATGGATGTTCTTGTGATGTTTATGTTTATCGTATATGATGTTTATGACTGACATGCAGGATGAGATGAACATATGTATGCATGATGAGACTGAAAAATTTGTGATGCAGGGATGAGATGCAGATTTATTATGATATGTTAATGCTTATGATGTTTAACATGTATGGATGATGTTGTAAATGTTTTATATGATGTTTGATGAATGCTAAAATGTGATGAATGCTATGGATGCAACTAATGGAATGAAAATATAAATGGTTTCTAATGCTAATGAAAAATGCAATGTAAATGATTTAATAAAAACTACATGAACGAATAATGTAAGCTATAATGAAATGATAATGTAATGTTGTAATGATGTAATATATATGATGGTTAATGAAGGATAATACAATGTAATGATTAATGATTAATGAACGTAATGGATGAAACGTGAGACAAATGATTAATGATTAATGATTAATGACTAATGAATAATGCTATAAATAATGATTAATGGAACTAATGATTAATGGACTAATGGAATGAGCAATGCAAAAGATAATGCAAAATGTATAACAATGCAGATGATTACTGACTAATGATCAATGTGATGATTAATGAAACTAATGAATAATGATTAATGTTATAACAATGCAAATAATTAATTACTATTTACCAATGCGATGAACAATGACTAATGAAATGAATGGATAAGGACTAATGAAATAATCAATGCAAGAGATAATAACTTAATGACTAATGAATGCAATGGATGCAGGATGAATGAAGACACTATTTTTGTGTGTATCGCAATAAATCTGATAAAATCACTTAGATGACTGGACAGGGGAATAAATAGAAACCTTTGCCAAGAGAAAAACCATAATGCAATATGACCTAACTACTTATGCAAAGACTAACTATATGATAGTGAGATTAATACCGTGTTAATGTTGGAGAGCACACCCTAGTTTGATATTGCAAAAGGATTTATGCACCATATGCTAGAAAACATAAGTGACATGGTTCCTTTGCGTGGACTAGACTCTCAAACAAATAGGTTGTTAGGAACAAGAATGTGAGATATCAGATATGAGGAGACCTATAAAATGTTACTCATGAGGAGACACAGTACACCCATATATTTTTAAGGGATTATGGGGTGCATGAATCCTGCCCCCAGTGAGGCATACATAGTCATAACTGAATATCAAAACATAAATGCACTAACAAACTATGATAAGAAAATCATACTACAAAAGACACATATTTCACTAGATACTCACCATAACAAACCAAGATATAAGAGATCTAGGCTGCCATGATAAGGACATAGTAAAAAACAAGATAAAATTAAAAAAAAGGCATCCTAACCAAGTGGTCATTCAGTCCAAAAGTTCTTGCCATGAACAATTTGATGGGAGCATTAATAAAACAGCCGACACCGGAAGGATGCATCCTGATGGGCTAAAGATTTGATTGATAGAAAATGGAAATTCGCTAGCAATTGCTTGTGAATAGAATGATCATTAGGAAATTCAATCTGTCTACTGATTTAATGAAAAACATTTGCGATCACTGTGTCTAGAACAAAGCTCAGTTTCATGATTTGGTAAGCTCAGTCATGCGGGAATCGTTATTGCGGAAGCGAGAGAATGGTCGAATGACTACCTGCACAAATATGGGTAGCGACACTTACTATGAAAAGGCAATGCAAGTGGTATAGACAAATTGTGGGAATTGATGGTGGATCTTGACTACGCATGGCACCTGAAACAGGTTTTCACCATGGTACTTATCCGTTGTGCCATCGAAGTGGTTTTCACATATGGATAGATTTTTCTCTTTCTCTTTTGATTTTGTGTGTTTCTTTTCAAGCTTTTGTATTTTTTTATGCTTTTTTGAGATTTTCTATTTTTTTTATTTTTTTTTATATTTTCTATTTTTTTTGCTTTTTTGAATATTCTGACTTTTATGGGATTTTCTGCGTTTCTAATTTTTTTTTAATTTTCTGAAAAATTTCTATTGTACAACAGACTACTGACTGATCAAACATAGAAGCGCTTGAGAAGTATAATATTTACAGGATCAGGGAGTGGATCTCCCTTTGGAGACGCAATCTGATAGGGGCTGGAGCCATATTTTTCTATAACAATGAAGGAACCCAACCAATTAGGTTCAAACTTCCCTTTCTTTTCTCTGTTCTGGAGGTTCTTCATGTTATGCTGCAGGAAAAGATCACCAACCTCAAACTAACAAGGTTTGATCCTTTTGTTGAACTGAAGGCAAAGGCAATTTTGATACACACAAAGGTGGTTTAGGGCATTGAGGCATCTCTCATCAAGGAGTTCTAGCTCTTGCAAGCGGGCAACTCTATATTCTTCTTCGGACAACAGATTCTTCAGAGAGACTCTGAGGGAAGGGAGCTCAATTTCAATGGGTAGAATAGCCTCAGTACCATAAATAAGGGCAAAGGGAGTGGCTCCCGTGGGGGTTTGAATGGAGGTGCGGTAAGCCCAAAGGGTGGGATTGAGGCAAAGGTGCCAATCACGGCCAGCTTCATCGACTGTCTTCTTGAGGATTCTGAGAATGGTTTTATTTGTAGCCTCAGCTTGACCGTTGCTTTGTGAAAAGTACTTGGAAGAGGTATGGTGGGTAATGTTAAACTTCCTACATAGCTCTGTGACATCCTTGTTCTTGAAAGGTCCTCCATTATCAGTAACAATGTCCTGAGGAATGCCATAGCGACAGATAAGATAGTTCAGAATAAACTTCAAAATCTATTTTCCAGTAGTGTAGGTGAGAGGACCAGCTTCAACCCACTTGGTAAAGTACTCTTTAGCAGCTAGGATGTATTTATGGCCATTGGATGAATTAGGGAAAATTTGGCCAACAAGGTCGAGACCCCAACATGAAAAAGGCCAAGGGGTGATGGTGGGTTGGAGTGCTTGGGAGGGAGCGTGTATCAAATCTCCATGCTGCTGACAAGGTACACACTTCTTCACATAGTTGTAGGCATCTTGCTCCATATTAGGCCAGTAATATCCAGTGCGTAACAACTTCTTGGCTAATGTAAGTCCACTAGAATGAGCCCCACAGATTCCTTGATGTACCTCCTCTAGGGACGTTTGTGCTTCATCTGAATTCAGACACCTTAAAAGAGTTCCATCAAAATTCTTTCGGTAAAGGGTATCAGCGAGGATTGTGTATCAAGAATTTTGGCGAATGAAGGTTTTACGTTGATTAGGCATTAAAGTAAGTGGGGTATGTCCATCATGCAAGTAGGAATATATCTCTTGGTACCATGGGGAATTAGGATCAGCAATTTCACACACCATTTTAGAATTTGGTGTGTCATAGGCAGGGACCGTAAGATTCTCAATAAGAAACTCACATCGTACCCTGTGTTCTGGCATAGTGATCAGAGACCCAATTATTGCCATAGCATCTGCTGCTTTGTTGTTGGTGTGAGAGATCTGTTGAAATGTTAGATCAGTAAAATATGTCTTGAGATCTTCAACTATATAGCAGTAAGGAAGCAGCTTGTCATCCTTTGTTTGATATTCATCCATAACTTGTTTGATAACCAATTGTTAATCACCAAGCACCAATAATGTGAGAATCTTCCATTGTATGGCCTGTCAAAGTCCAAGTACAAGGGCTTCATATTCTGCAATATTATTGGTACAAGGAAATTGTAACTTGAAAGACTTAGGAATAAGATCCCGTTTTGGTGTAACAAACAAAATTCCTGCCCCTGATCCTTTCTAAGTGAAAGATCCAACAAAATACAGCTTCCATGGTGAACTTGGGGCAAGACTTAAAACTAATTCATCTAGAAAATCTATGATGAGAGGATGTTTACCGTCAAAAGGTGCTTCAGCTAGCTAATCTACAATCACTTGTCCTTTGATGGCCTTTCGATCCACATAAACAATGTCAAACTCACTAAGAATCATAACCCATTTTGTTGTACGTCCAATAAGAGCAGCGCGTGCCAAGAGATACTTGAGTGGATCAATTTTAGCAACAAGATGAATTTTATGATTAAGCATATAATGATGCAGCTTCTACATACAGAAAACAATGGCCAAACATGCTTTTTCAATTAGCGAATAATTCAACTCATAGCCAATAAGAGTTCTGCTGAGATAGTAAATTGCTCGCTCTTTGCTAGTATCATCTAATTGTGCCAGGATGGCTTCCAAAGTGACCTCTGTAGTAGATATGTACAAAATTAGAGGATGACCAGCAATAGGTGGTACCAACACTGGTGGATTACCCAAATAAGCTTTCAGTTTCTCAAATGCATTTTGACACAAACAATCCCATTGAAACTTGACATTCTTGCGTAGAAGATGGGAGAATGGATGCACTTTGTTAGCCATTTGTGACATGAATATTTTGATTGATTATAGTTTACCTTGTAAACTACATAATTGCTTCAATGTTTTGGGTGGTGGCATCTCTAGGATTGCTTTCAATTTCTTTGGATCCACTTCTATTCCACGACATGATACAATGTAGCCCAATAGCTTACCAGATTGTACTCTGAAGACACAATTTTTAGGATTCAACCTAAGCTTATATTTTTCCAATCACTCAAAGATGGTGGTAAGGACAGGGATATGAGATTCCCTTGTTTTGGATTTTCCTAAAAGATCATCCACATAATCTTCCATGATAACATGCAAAAGGTCATGAAAGATGGTAGTCATTTCTCGTTGATAAGTAGCTCCTGCATTTTTAAGACCAAAAGGCATCACTTGATAACAAAAAGTGACCCAAGGTGTTGTGAATGCGGTCTTGTGCTGGTCTTCTGGTTCTATTCTGATCTAATTATAACCTGAGAATCCATCCATAAGTGATAACATTTCATGTCCTGCTGTTAAATCTACTATAATGTCAATATTAGGTAGTGGAAAATCATCCTTGGGACATGCAAGGTTGAGGTCTCTGAAATCAATGCAGATACGAATGCCCCCAGTAGGTTTACCTACTGGTACAATATTAGAAAATCATTTAGGATAGTCAATTGGTCTGATTACCTTTGCATCCAGCATCTTCTAAAGTTCTACTTTGACTACTAATGCAACTTGAGGATGCATCTTGCGAAGCTTCTGCTTGACAGGTTTTGCATTTGTATTTACCACAAGATGATGCATAACGAGATTTGTATCAAGCCCAGGCATGTCTTTGTAAGTCCAGGCAAAGTTGATTTTGTGCTTATGTAAAAATGTTGTCATGTCTTTCTTTTCTTGATCACTGAGAGAAGCTGCAATGTAAGTGATATGTGGATTTTCTTCTGTGCCAAGGTTGATTGGAATGGTGTCTTCAATGATCATAGATGACACTTCTACTTCTGATGATATAAATAGAAATTCAATCTCTCCCTCCTCTAGCACCTCAAAAAGGTTTTCACTAGAGGAATCATCCTTTATTTTGTCTTTCTCTTCATCCTTCGGTGCCTGCGAGAGGTTTTCACCAGAGGATGTATTTTTATTTTTTTTATTTTTCTTTTGTTTTCCATTTTTGCGACTGAGAGAGTTGACTTGGCTACCAAAGTAGGATTGTTCACTATAGTGTATATGATTTTCATTTTCTTAGAGATCTTTAAGTCCAAAGAGGGCTAAAACTGCCTCATCCGAATTGCATATATCCAAAGTTGGTGGTGAGTCTTGTTGATCCCAGTCAATTAATTCAGGATTTGTGAGGGGTAAACGAGGGGGTGAAAGGTTAGCTTGGGTAATAGTGAGTATATGGTGATTATCATTTAGGTCATCTTCAATTTATTGGAAAGGGATTTCGAAGAACTCTTTCGCAGTGTCTGATTCAGAGGTAGCTAGACAATAATCCTTAGCGAAGTTAGTCTTAGTTTCTACGGAACCCAATCCATGTCCTTTAGGATAACCATTAGCTATTATGATTTTCTTCTTTTCTGTTTCATTGGCTCCAAGACTGGTACCATGATATCCCATGTTTTCAATAATGGGAGTAACTTTAGGATACTTTCCTTTGGGGAAAGTTACAAGTTGTTCTTCTTCATCATTATAGAGCCAATCAAGGACACTATATTCCATGTGTTCATCTGATAAAGACCCCCATTATTCAAAAACAGTTGACTTACAGTGCATAAGTGCTTTATCCTTGGAAAGGGGTAATGGTGATGGTCTCCCATAAGACTTTGGAGATAAGGGGAGTTGCCCAACACATAAGGCACTTTCAAATTAATACTCCCCCATACCTTGGTCTATGAATGTTGCCTTTGTTGCAGATGAGGAAGGTTTGTCTTTAGTATCTTTGTCCTCAGTAACCTTTTCTTTTCCTTTGGGTTCCTCAGTTGATGTTTCTGATGTCTTTTCTAAACCAAGGGGTTCTTGATTGGAATGTCAGCCAAATTCATTCAACGAACAGTAATTAGCTTGTTTTCCTTCCAATCTCTTGCAATATTGAAAGGGCTCAAGATCTCCAGGAATTGTGATTTCTCTACCATGATGTGGGAACTTCAGACACTAATGATAAGTAGAGGGTACACCTTTGATAGCGTGTATCCATGGATATCCTAGCAAGATGTTATAAGGTAAATCAAGATCTAGTACATGGAAAATAGTCTTAATCAGGGCCGGGCCCACTTGTAAGGGCAATGTGATCATCCCCTTGCTTTCGCGTTCTCTATCATCATAAGATTTTATTGTAATTCTCTTGTCTTTATCAATGAGGTCCTCAGAAAGAACAATATTGTGAATCATTTTTAATGTGCACAAATTTAGGCTAGATCCACCATCTATAAGGATTCTTTTGACTCTTGTGGAGCGGATTTTTCCTTCTATATGGAGGGATTTATTATGATGAGGATTGGGACCACTAAAATCCTTATCAGTGAAAACTAGATGTTCTTGCACAGCTAAGTTCCCTATCATTGCTTTGAATTGTGCAGCATTAATGTTCTCAGGAACACAGGACTCGTTTAGAGCTTTATCAAGGACTTCTCTATGGATTGGCGATGTTGTTAAGAGCTCTAGAATGGATATTTGTGCAGGTGTCTTTCGCAATTGGGCCAGCAAGTCAAAATGTGAGGCAGGCTGAGCGGCAGTAGATGGTGCAGCTGGTGGATTTGTAGATGTAGAAGGTCTATCAACAGCTTGAACAGTGACTCTGGGTCTTTGTGTAGTAGCATTATAATCAACAGCTTTGAGTTTTATGGTATTAACGTGCATGTTAACTTCTTCAATGTGGCCATAAAGGGAATCAAACCCAAAGATATCATTTTCATCTAGACTCCCACATGTTCGATCATGGCCTGTAATGGTATTGGTAGAATAGTCATAGGGAATGGAATTTGATGCATTATTTGATTATAAGGTGGGAAAGGTTGATTATAGACCTTGAGTTTTGCATTAGATGAGGACTCATTCTGACTCTCAACCTCAATTTTTCCATCTTCAATGAGATCTTGTACAAAGTGTCTGAGCTTCATGCATTTCTTGGTATCATGTCCCTTGATGTGATGATAATCACAATACTCATTATCTCTATACCAAATAGGTTTTGGTTGGTTCTCATCAAAAGGTCGAGTGTTTGGGTAAACTATCATTCCTTGATCCGCGAGTTGTTTGAAGATAACATCTAAAGGCTCTGCTAAAGCTGTGAATTGTCATCGCTGTCGATTATCATTGTTTTTGTTACTATTTTTGTTGTTATAATTGTTGCGAGGGAACAAGAATGATTGATTACATGGTTGCTGATTACTCTGATTGTTCTGATTCTGATTGTTCTGATTGGGTTGATTTTGATTCTAATTGTGGTTGTTATTGCGGTACTAATTTTGACTCTGATTGTTATTGTGATTGTTTTGATTGGTATTGTTGGATGCTTGAACATTTTGAACATGCTTGGCATCAGTCACTCCATCATTGACAACTTCTTTGTTCTTACTCCAAAATTTTGGTTTATCATTATTGGAAGGAGTATAATGTTTGATGGTACTGACAAGGGCTTCAAAGGTATCAGGTGAAGCCATCTTCATTTGGAAGGACATCTCAGGGATTAAATTATTTGTGAAGATGTCAATTAAGTGATTATCAGGTATTTTCCATGGCATGCAATTTGCAATATGTCTCCACCGTTGTAAGAAACTAGCAAAGGTTTCTCCATTATTTTGTTTAGTGTTGCACAAATCACTGAGTGTTGCTTGATGCTCAATGTTATATGAATATTGTCCAAAAAACTTCTCCGCAAGGTTAAAGAAGGTAGAAATTGACCCATAAGGAAGGGCCATGAACCATTCCAAGGCTGTGCCTCCAAGACTCCTAGTGAAAAGTCTTTTCAAATAGTTCTCATTATAAGCAACCTCTTGACATGCAATGTAAAATTCCTTGATATATTGGAGAGGACATGTTTCTCCTTTGTATTTTTTGAATTTAGGCATCTCAAAGTTTGGTGGGAATGGTTGCATAGTGATAGACTTGTCAAATGGGTAGGGACAAATCTCTTCAAAAGAAAACTCCTTACCCCCACTTTGTAAACTTTGTACAATACTTTTGAGCTCATTGATTTGTTGGGTGAAATCTGGGGTACTTTGTGTGAAAAATGGGGGTACATAACCTCCACCTCCTCCAAATTGTGTAGCTAAAAATCTCGTGGAGGTCATATCAATCATCGGAGGAGGTATATATTGATAGGCTTGTGATGTATTGTTTGCGGACATTTTTGCCCCCATTGTTTGGAACAAGGAAGACAAGGGCATGGAAACTTGCCCTATGTTGTTGACGTTATCACTTGCTCCTTGAGTTGTCATCGTTTGAGTGCTATTGTGTGTAGTATTTTTTGGTAAAGCACTTATGATTTGCTGGATTTGTTCAGGTGTCAACTGGGGTATTGATACGATTGTTGATACAGGTGCTGATATTGTTGTTGATTTAAGAGGTTTGCTAGCAGGTCTTTTACCAGTGTCACACGATGATGTAGCATTTGAAGTAGAAGCCATGGCTACTAAAGTGGCCACAGTGGCTTTGGTGACATTTCTGGTAAGGAGTGTTTCATCAAAGTCCTTAGGAACTGTGACGCCATTATGGATGAGATTCAGAAATATCTCATCACTGTTATACATTATGGCCTTCTCAACCATTTCCAAATTGTAGGGGTCTCTAAGGAAGTCAATCACTTGATTGGGCCTTTCATCTTGGTCCACTAATTCTATTTCTTCAGCCACTTCCTCAGCTTGTACCCCACTT
>MU228055.1:123616-135199 GCA_018584345.1 Thuja plicata | reverse complement strand
TTAATTAATAAATAGGTTTATTTGGTGAGAGTGATGTGAGGTAGGGTAGGATCTAGGTTCAAATTAGCTTAATCCAAATTAATTTGAATTAATTGTGGTTTAGTAGAATTTAAGTCATGTGAAGGAATAAATAAATTAAAAATTTATTTAAAGGGAATTAATGAGGGATAATGTATTAAATAAGATTTAATACATTAAAATGGATAGTATTTAAATTAAATTCAAATACTAAGGGAGATGAATCATATTTAATTAAATAAATTTAATTAAATAGATAGAAGAATATAACAAATACAATTAATTAAAATTAACTATAATGTTATGGGAATATTAATTAAATTAATATAAGGATGATTTTAGACGTCTACAGAGATTAGTGGGTCAGTGGTGAGATTAGTGGGTCAAGTTTGACCTTTTTCATAATACGGTGTCAGATCAGAAAAATATTTATGGGTTTTGTTCGTATCTGCGTTCTGGTTCTGGATCATACTTCATATTTTTCAGAAATAGAGTACAGACCTCAGAAAATAGCATTCTTTAGATCTGCAATATTTTGAGGTTAGTGCATTTCTCCTATCCATTTCAATTCAAATCCTTAATCATTCTAAATCTATCACATGTTTACATTCATTCATACACATTTTAAGAGGGAAACCTAGGATCTCCTTCTTTATTCTTATTTCCAATAGATTGATTCATTTATGCATTGATCCTTTTGGGTTGATCAATTTGGATCCTTCCTTTATGCATTTGAGAATAAAAGGAAATGTCTTATTTAAACCTCCACTCTAAATATTAAATGTAAGGTGATAATTGATTTGAGGATCAAAACACTCTTATTCTATTAACATCATTTTATCCTTTACATTTTGGTGAACCCGCGATAGATAACTCTTTCTTTTTTGTGTTAGATTTGTATTTCATATTAGATCTTGCATGCATATAGAAGTAGGTTTTATTTTATGCTCTTGCATTTATATTTAAAAATTCATAAAAATCACAAAATTTCTTTAAAAATACAAAAACATTTACATTTTTTATTGTGTTCAACATGTATGATTTTTGTTTTGAATACTTTGATGAGGCTTTTGTTGCTAAAGAGGATAGATCCCTTAATGAGGTACATGGAAGTGAGGATGAAAATAGTTCAAATGAGATCTCCATCGATCCTATTCTGATTTCATCCTCCTCTACAATATCTTCAATTTACCTTTACCATAGTGTGTGTGCATGGTTACCTTCATGTTCCACTATTTACAATATTGATACACATAGAAAGACTTCATTTAGTGTGTGTGATGTTGCTTTGTCCTCTCGTGTATTACCTTGTAAGGATATATTAGAAAAATCAGATGAATTTAACCTTTCCCTCCATGGAGATGAGTTAAGGATTGATGTTGATTCTTCTCTTAATATATGTCTTTTATATGAGCCTACTTTAGAATATAATTCTTTCCCCTTTAGGGATCAAGCTATAGGCTCTCCTACAATGTGCTTTATTGATAGGGATGATAATCCTCCTATTTGGGATGAACCTTTGGATTTTGATTTTGATTACTCTCTTCCTCATGAAGCCATTATGGGTGATTCTACTTTTTTGGATGAACCCTTGCATAAAGACATTGATTTATCTCCTCCTTGTGAATATGTTTTGATACAAGAGGGTGATTGATTAATGGATGACATATTCATACATGATGGTGACTCTTTTTCTAAAACACACTCCCCTTATGTAGGATTTTTAGAGAAAGAAGATAAAATTATTAACACATTACCTCTAATTGAGATTCCTTCTAGTAATGAGGCATTAGCAAAAAATGATACGAATTATCTTAATGCCCTCCCAATTGATCCTATGGCGAATCAAGCTCCTACCCCATCTTCTCCTAGGATATATTTTGTTTTTCCTTCCCTTGAATCTATCAAACATACCAATGATGACATAGTGACTACTGAAGTTCAATTGACTTCTTTTCATATAGTTTATTGTTATGGTCCTGGTTATCATTTACTAGTTAAACAAGGATTCCATAGTCAAGGATGTGTTAAGCATAAATAGGGAATTCAAAATCCCTTACAGAATGGGGGGCATGATAATTCTCATGGATTGGGATTTAATCCTCAACAACACATCAATATTACTAACATATTAAATAAAATTTTAAAACATGATGACCCTATGAAGGAATTTGACCAAGAGTTTGTTCTACCTAAACTCCTTCGTGCTAAGATAATTACTAGACCTAAACACAAAAAGAAACATAGTCTATACTTAAAGATTCTTCCTTTTTGTTTCTATCATAGATTTCATGATCACTCTAATGAATTTCATGCTTTACATCACAATATTAGGCAACTCATTGATAGTAAATCTATTTATATATCATGTGGCAATGAGTTGTATTTCAATCCTATTTTCTCTAAATAACATTTATGTTCCTATTATGGAACTCCATATTATGTAAATAATATTAGCCTAATCTTTGGGGGCTCATTGTCTTTCATAGTATTGTGAGTGATATAATAGGTCCCCTTTCATCCTTGTTCCTACACTTGGGGGGCAAGGATGCCATCTCCTTCTTTTTTGTCCTTCTGGGATCCACTTTCCCTTGGTTAAGCAGTATCTATCTATTATGTGATATCCAACATACATGAAAATTTTGGTTTGCATTGAGGATCTATGTCCTTGATTATAACCTATTTTATTGTTTGACATTGGGTTTCCATTGTTGATAAATATCTCACCTTGGAAACTGAATAATGTGCTATCTCTCATAAGGGTTACTTTTTCACTTCTCATGTGATATCTCTTTGCTACAATATCTCTTGATATAATTTGATATATCCCTTGCTTTCACCCCTGGGGGGCAAGGTATTTTCCTTCCTCCTCTATCTAAGGATCTACTTCCCTTAGCTTAGTGGCATTTGTTTATCATATAACATTATTCCTTATAAATATGTATGTTTTTGACTATGGATACCCTCTTATATAAGAGGTGATTGTCCTAGGTCATCACCTCTTCTTTATTTTGCAAATTATATTCTGTATAAACTCTTGCTCTTGCTTTAGGTTAGATTTTGATTCCTTCATCCTAAGATTTTTCTTCCTCTTGATTACAGGGGGCTTGATGATTGAATCTTTGGTCCCTCTTTTCTTCAGAAGATAACATTTTATCCTACGCACTCCTCTATAGTGGGGGTCTTGTTGATGAGATGTCTTCCTTTTTGAGGATCCTTTTTTCCATAAAGTGACATATCCATTTCACAATTATCTATTCTCTTGGATGTAAGGGTAAAGACTTTTCACTAAGAATATGGTATACATTTTTGTTAAGCGGGATATCTCCTTACCTTGTGAAGTAGGTATCATCTTTCTCTTCCTTATCTTTCCTAGTGGGTAGTCATGATAAGGAGGGGGCATATATAGGGTCTCCCTTGTACTATAGTTTACATTAATTTACATTTTTCAGCATGCTAAATCCTTAGAAGGTAACATACATAAGTTGCTAAATCCTGAAGAGACACGCATTTTTATTATTTTTTGCTAAATCATTGAAAGGTAACACACAGAAGTTGCTAAATCTTAAAAAGACAAACATTTTTACTTTTATTTTTGCTAAATCCTCAGAAGGTAACGCACATAAGTTTCTAAATCCTGAAGAGATACACATTTTTATTTTTCAATATGCTAAATCCTTGGAAGGTAACGCACATAAGTTTCTAAATCCTAAAAAGACACGCATTTTATATTCATAGTGATACAAGAATGTGGATCTATGGATATTTTCCAAAGCCATCAGAAGACGCATTACAATTACAAGCACAGTTTATGGGTGAACCTATTGGGATCTCCCTCCTTGGTGATTCATAGTAAGGTGGGAATCTTACTAGGTGAGGTAACCACTATCTCTTGTCTCTCTTTTTCACTTTCATGCTAGTAGGATTAGATCATGAAGCTATGTTATCTATAGTGTTGCTCTTGTCCTGCTTATGTAATCATGTATGTTTCCTATTATTGATTTCTCTTTACTTATATATATTTATTCATGTATGTTGAGTTAGAATCCTTAGTCTAGGGGCTCATGTCCTTTACCTAGTGATGTTCTACCTCATTGTGACCCACCAGAGTCTTTCTTCTAGCTTTACCAAAAGAATGTTCGATTTCCATACTTCCGCTAAAGTGGGGGCTTAATGTATCATCTTAAAATGGAAGCACTTCCATATTAATAATTTTTATCCCTCCTTGGGGGATTTTTTTGACCACCATCATACTTTCCTCTCATTTCTGCATCATCCCCTACTTCTGTGCCTTTTTAGGACCCTGATTGGGCCTCTCCGGGCACCTTCTATCCCACCTGGCACTTTTTCTAGGGGTTCTGACCCCTGGGTCAAGGTCAACCTTGACCTTGACCTAGGTTAGGGTCAAAATCAACCTTGACATAGGTCAGGGTCAACCTTGACCTTAACCTGGGTCCCCCTTTCAAAACTGGAAACTTGTCTACTGCCGGAGGTCATCCAAAATTCATTTTTCCCGCTTCTAGGTCGGTCGTTTTGGGTTTCGAAGTGGAAAATCCTAAATTATATTTAATATAGGTCCTATTCTAGGGGCATGGGTCTAATTTGAATTTAATTCTCCTATGTATTCCTCTCTATAATATTGTGTCCTAGTTTCATATAAAAGGAATCCTTTCTCTCTCATTTTCTCTAAGTCTTCTAAGTGCAAAAAGCTCTAACCAAGATTTTGTCAAGAAGCAAAAGGTTCAAGCATCAATTTTTATACATGTTTCCAAGCTTTAAAGGTGTTCAATTCTTCCTCTCAATAATTCAAGCTCTCCATTGAAGATCAAGGATTCAATCTTTCAAGCCTTTGAAGGGATTTGGTCCCAACATTCAAGATTCGTCATTCAAACCCTAGATTTAGCCATCATGGTGGTGTGATCTTCCTTCAAGATCCTTTGTGCATCCTCAATACTTATTCATTCTCTTCAAGGTGGATTCCAAGCATACAATCATGGAGGTTTATGGTTTCTATTGAGTCCAAGATTTCATATTTACATACTTTCTGACATTTGCATTACATTGGCATACCTATTCAATATCATAGCTTGATTATTAGATTCAATTCTACTACTTGCTAGCATTCTTATTTCAATTATTGATTTCAAGGTTAATTCCTAAATCAAGGTTTGACTAAGGCAAACCCCTCCCCCCCAAAAAACAAATTTCTTTTTCTTGCAGGTACAGGTTCAGGACTGTGGATTTGAACTCAAATTTGGATACCCTTTTTAGTGAACTATCAGGATCCGCGAACAGATTTTTTGTCAGACCTGTGCAGGTTAGGGTCAAGATTATTGGGCCAGTGGTGAGATTAGTGGTTCAAGGTCGACCTTTTTCATAAGATGGTGTTAGATCGGAAAAATATTTTTAGATTTTGTTCATCTCTGCATTCCAGTTCTGGATCATACTTCAGATTTTCCAGAAATAGAGTACAAACCTCATAAAATAGCATTCTTTAGATCTGTAATATTTAGAGGTTAGTGAATTTCTCCTATCCATTTCAATTCAAATCCTTAATCATTCTAAATATATCACATGTTTACATTCATTCATACACATTTTAAGATGGAAACCTAGGATCTACTTCTTTATTCTTATTTCCAATAGATTGATTCATTTATGCGTTGATCCTTTTTGGGTTGATCAATTTGGATCCTTCCTTAGTGCATTTGAGAATAAAAGGGAATGTCTTATTTATCCCTCCACTCTAAACATTAAATGTAATTTGATAAGTGATTTGAGTATCAAAACACTTGTATTCTATTAACATCATTTTATCTTTTACATCTACTAAGAACAACTACAAACTACTGAGAATTGAGCTCTGTAACTATGAAAATGCTACTATATGGACTGCAAAATCATCAATTTCACCCCCCTTCTAAATGAGGTCAGACTTGTTATTTATACACATCTTTTCCCTAAAACTAACCCTAATCTAAATTTATACTCAACAATAAAATATCATTTTCGGTGGCCGGTACTACCTGCACCACTTTACAACTACCTCAAGATGAACATAGATCTGTCATGTCAGAAGAATAAGATAATAAAAGAGGTATGGAAGAATCAGCATCAAGAAGAGTGCTGGAGAGAAAAATAAGAAATCCAATCACTCTGGAGCCCAAGGCTACATGCCTCATCAATGTAAAAGTGGCTCGCTATCTTCGATGCGCCAGGTTTTTAATGTTGGAGTGGCACCTTGGGAAGACCATCTGTCAGAATCATCCTTTGAGCTTATGTGCCTTGCTGGGGTCACCCACTTTCTGACACCCTTATTAACTGCCTAATAATGATTTTTTAGCTCTGGAGAACCTGGACGCTGGTCATCAAAAGAATGAAAAATTGTTGGATCCGGGGCTCTGAGATATGGGAGCTTACACTCAAAGAATAATGAACACAAAAATACACCCTTTGAGTGAACATCTCCAGAATCTAGAATACCTTATTGCTCCTTACTATTTTTGAATATTTCTAGGAGTTGGGCAATGTCATCTTCGTCTATGCTCTTGAGGCTGGCCCAGCGGTATTTGGCCACCTCCACTTGTTCACCCAAATCTAGAGTATTTACCTTGAATTCTATGGCCATCTTTGCGGCATCATGGACCCAAAGCACCATGCAAGATATATGAGACATTCTTGCTCCATCCATTCCTTCTAGGGACTGATAGCAAGCCTCCATCAACTCATCAAACTTTCCTATGACATACTCCACCAGAGTACATGTTTTGGTACTAAAGGGATCGACCTCCAAAACCCTTGTAATGAATGCCTTATACATATTTAAAGGATACTCTACCTCTGAAAATTTATCCCGCAGGGCCCCTACCAGTTGCTTGCTTATCTCCAATGTGAGATCAAGTCTGGAGTGCTAGGTTCGAACAAAGTCGAAGGACTCTTCTCCCAATATTCCAGGCTCAGTGACAATTTCTTCTCTGAGGCTCCTGATTTCTACTAACTCATGCATCTAGGCCTTGTACTTCTCAGTTTCTGCCTCCTAGATGGTAATAGTATTTTTGGCCTGGTGTACAACATTGTTGGAGGCATGCAGGTCTGGGAGTGTAGTCACTAGGAAATGGCAGACGTTTCCCACCTGTTCATCCACCCAATCATCAGCTGCCTGTGCCTTCTTCTTCATGTTTCTTAGCATGTCGATATCACCCTAAGGGAGTGGTGCTCTAGATGTGGAAGCTTCTAGAGGGGTGGTAGTGATGGGATATGCAAGCTTTGTCAACAGCCTGACAAGATTTGTGTTCTTTTCTTTCTCTTCCTTGAGCTTCTGGGCTTCCTTTTCATAGTGGGCTTCTACCACCTTGGTTTCTTCCTTCAGTAGGTCTAAGTCACCCTTCTTACCCCTCTTCCCTAGAGATATCTCTATGAATGCATAATATTCAGCCTTTCCTATCATCACGTCTACTTCTGGGGGGAGGTTTTTTGACCATCACAACTATGTCTCTGCCTGGCCCAGTCTGGAGGGTATGGACTGTCCAGGCCTTCTTCGCCTTGGGTGCATTCTATGTTTGCCCCATCATCTCTCCCAAAGAGAGATGGGCCTTGGCCAGTGATGGGGCATTTCTTTTTCTAGAATCCACCAACCATTGTGGTGGTAGGGGTGGCCTTGCTGCCAGAGTTTGATCCTATAAATCCCCTTCGGGGTTCTATTGTGTGTCCCCAGTGTTCTAAGTCTCTTCTGATTCTTTTCCTATATCTTCTGGAAACCTACATTATCCACCTTAGTGGCATTAGTATCATCTACCTCGGTGTCCACATCCTTAGTGGCATCAAATTTAACATCTATATTTCCAAGGTTCTACCCCTCACCTTGTTGTTTTCACTGCTCTTCTTTAGCTCCTTTTGCCAGAATACCTTCCTCTGTTGGAATATTTTTTGGATGTGGCGAAGGTGTAGGGCCAAGATTAAGCGTTTGGGTCACTTTGAGTACCTTTCTGAATGCTACCTTCTTTGGGGTAGGAGGTGGCATTTGGAGCATGGTGGCTGAGATTACAGTTGCTCCCGTAGGTCTGGTTCTCTCAACAAATGTCAGTTCCTCATCCTGCACTTTCCTTTTCTCCATGGTGTTGGTCTCTGGAACCTATATCTCTAGTACATCAGAGACATTTACCTATTCTGGCTCTTTTTCTTTTTCAACCTGGTCTTCATGCTCTGTGGCAGCTTCTTTCTCCAGGATCTCCCCTTTAGTGGGGAGAGCCACTTCCTCCTAGGCAACAAGCTCTTCTACCACTCTCCTGATATCCCCTTGTAAGTTTACAAGTTCATCTTTCCTGAATATGTCATCAAAATCATCGTGCAGAGGGGAGGTCTCTAGGGGATCTTTGGGTTGATTGTCTGGCTCTGAAAAGTCTGAGGAGACAATCTATATCTCAGTGATGTCAGGCACCCCAAGTTTTGGCTCCACATTTGGCTGAGGATTACTTATCTTTTTCTTCTTCCTCCTAGTTAGAAAATGGGGTCCGGCATCCAACATAGCTATCTAATCTTCCTCTGCTCTGGTCCCTACCACTTAGACCATTAGTTCTACAAGTGAAGGAGAAGTGGAAGGGCAGATAGGTCCGGCCATAAGATTTGGGGTGGCCAACTGGGTGATTACTTTTTCTTTCATTTGTCAGGATTCCACCAGAGTTTGTTGCATTTGTTCCACTATGGGAACTACGGATGGTACTTGATATGGTGTCCCCATTTTCCTCTTTCCTCTATCCTCACCCTGCGAGGATGTTTCGGCCCCAGAAGTTGAACCCTGTACAAATAGGCCAACTTTGCATGTACTTTTCAGACATACACTTTTAAAATATGCATGACTTTGCTCAATCACATTGTGGGTAATGTCCTCTATTTTTAGACCCTCTGGTGCATCCCAATTTACCAGAGGGAGGGTCATTTTGTCTACTTACTTTTGTTTATATTGTGGGTCCTCTATGGACCCGGTGTCTAAGAATTCCTTGGGGAACTTTTGAATCTCAAGCCGTTTCATCATCCCCTTTGTCATCCAGTCAAAATGTTGCTTTCAGACCTCAAAATCATCCTGGCAATCTTCCCAAAAATATTCAATATGAAGCTCATACGGAGGGGTTTCCAAGGGAAGTGTCATCGCTATCTTGCCCAACAAATCAAAATTCTTCCGCTCTAAATAGAACTTTTCTATCCCTAAACTTTTAAGCTCGTTGTCAGCTTCTTTGGCCACTGCTAGGCTGCAAGAATAGATCCCACAAGATATTGGGAATAGGACGTTGGTGACCTTGTTCACCATGAAGAGGGCATGCAGTTCTAGGTTCTGCCTGTAGTATTCTAAAAGAATTATTTTATTCCCACAATGTTTGGGTAATAAATAAGGTTTCCTAGGGAATCTAGTCACTTGAATGCATGTATGTTGTTGATATTGAATTTAATAGTGGCCATAAGTGCTGACCAAATTCATTTCTTCCTTGGAGAGTCAGTATCTGGCGTCCCAAGTAGGTGTGAGGAGGTTGTATTAAATGAAGGCATCATTCACTTGGTAGAAGCTGGGGAAAATGGCCTCCCATTGGTTCTATGGGAAATAATCCCATGGAGCATTCTGACCTATGCTAGTTCCGATCGCACCTGCTATAAGTAATCCCCAGGCCACGGGGCATTGTTGTGCTAGTGCCCACAAAACATAAGATGTCATGTAGAATTTGGGGGTCCAGGTGACCTTGACCAACTGAGAGTCCACGTGGTTTGCAATGATAGTGGCCCAATCAAAATTTTATCTACCAGAGGTGATGCCCAATAAGAAATAGTACATCCACGCCGATAATTCCTGGGCATGGGGTTCTCCAAAGACCCTGCATAGTGTGATGATCCCCATCTATATGATTTCTTTAAATTCTGCCCGGGGGATCTCTAGCTTCATCATTTTGAAATCCTTCCTTGGCACCTTGAGCCAATTGTTATTGAGATATTATCAGGCCATGTGTTCTAGTTTCTAAAATTCTTCTTGTTAGAATACTTCAGGGATAACTGAGAGGGGGGGGTGAATCAGTTATCAGCAACTTTAAATATTTTGTACTTATTAATCTAGATTGATATAAATTAAATGCACATTCAGATAACACATTACACAACACATCAATTTGGTTATGGGGAAACCAAATGGTAAAAACCCCTGTGGGAATTAGCACCCACAAAGAACTATACTGTTTATAGTAATCCCTGTTAAAAGATCTTTCAACCCTATTAGGAGTTGTTCATTACAATGCAGTAGTATAGTGACCTGGTTAAGGGTCTGACCTTGTTAGGAATCTTTTACAATAACCCTATTAGGGGTGGTGGAATCACTATCCAAGGACTCACTGTCCAAGTGGTGAAGGCTACAACCTTCTAGATATTTGATACACACTGTATCAACAAGATGAACTGTTGCTTGTGACACTGCTTGTCTGATCAGTTCCTTTTGTGCACCGATGCTTTAACCTCTTGTAAATCACTACAACAATCTTATCTATATTCTAAAAGCTTCAACTTCAATATCTATACTATCAACATATGATAAATATAGCTCTACTGCTTTAACACTCTACTCTGCTTTTCTTATCTCTGGCTTTCGCAACTCTTTTTATCAGAAATGACCTTCTATAGCTACATACACCAAGTATGAGATCATGGGACCTATTAGACAACTCTTCATAACATCCTTGTTGGCTCTACTAAGTGCGCAAGCATAATTACAACCACGTAAGTACTAACTGAATAGGCGCGTCGCTTCACTGAGTCAGCTTCACCAATTTGACCATAACTTTGCAATCTTCTTGAAACATGTTTGGTACCTTTAGATTAATATCAACAACTCATAACTAATCATGAATATACACATGCATATCCTAATGATAAGCACAACTCTAGAAACACGTTACATACGTCAGCCTTAAACTGTTATTCTTCCAGAACTGTAATCGTCAATAATAGAATTACATATCTTTATTGAAACATCATATCTGGCTCTGCATGTATTAACATAGCATAATAAATATGTCAACAACATGTATCTATCCATGCAAGTCTTCATTTCACCATATGGATAAGTACATATAGAAGTACTATTGTGTATTATATGTTGTCATCAATGACAAACATACAATCAATCAACTGTTTAGAATCAAATCTCCAACAATCTCCCCCTTTGGCATTGATGGAAACATATGATATTAAAAACAACTTCCGTTCATGGTGTCTTCTTTCTTTTACAATCTTCTCAATATCCTCATCAAAGATTCATCTACACTGCTACAGTTTCATGGATTGTGTTTTATCTATATACTCCCCTAGAGTATAAGCTCCTTGTATGTATTCCTTGTTTTTAGTACATACTCCCCCATTGACATAAATGTCAAAGGGTGCCATAAACCATTATGCATAGGTACTATTCCAGAAGTAGAGTAGTCAACCATTCATCAGTCACATAGGACTGATGTACTTGCTACTTTCTCTAGTCAGACTTAGGAGAGGGAATGACTCCCAACTTCTCCCTTAGATACTCAAAAGTATCCTTTG
>MU228055.1:103138-119294 GCA_018584345.1 Thuja plicata | reverse complement strand
CTGGTTAAGGGTCTGACCCTATTAGGAGTCTTTTACAATAACCCTATTAGGGGTGGTGGACTCACTATCCAAGGACTCACTGTCCAAGTGGTGAAGGCTACAACCTTCTGGATATTTGATACACACTATATCAACAAGATGAACTATTGCTTGTGACACTGCTTGTCTGATTAGTTTCTTTTGTGTGCTGATGCTTTAACCTCTTGTAAAGCACTACAACAATCTTATCTGTATTCTAAAAGCTTCAACTTCAATATATATATTATCAACATATGATAAATATAGCTCTGTTTCTTTAACACTCTGCTCTGCTTTTCTTATCTCTGGCTTTTGCAAATCTTCTTATCACAAATGACCTTCTATAAGTACATACACCAAGTATGAGATCATGGGACCTGTTAGAAAACTTTTCATAATATCCTTGTTGGATCTACTAAGTGTTCAAGCATAATTACAATCGCTCAAGTACTAACTAAATAGGTGCATCGCTTCACTGAGTCGGCTTCACCAATTTGACCATAACTTTGCAATCTTCTTGAAACACGTTTGGCACCTTTAGAGTAATATCAACAACTCATAACTAATCATGAATATACACATGCATATCTTGATGATAAGTGCAACTCTAGAAACATGTTACATACGTCGGCCTTAAACCATTATTCTTCCAGAACTGTAACCGTCAATAATAGAATTACATTTCTTTACTGAAACATCATATCTGGGTCTACATGTATGAACATAGCATAATAAACATGTCAACAACATGTATCTATCCACACAAGTCTTCATGTCATCATATGGATAAGTACATACAAAAGTACTGTTGTGTATTATACATTGTCATCAATGACAAACATACAATCAATCAACTGTTCAGAATCAAATCTCCAACACTTCTAAGGCCAGAGACTAGGTGATAATGGACACATCATCAAATTAAGGAATCCCCAGCCCTTCCTAAAAATTCATGGCATCTAGAGACACCATAGGCATTGGGTATCCGGTTGGGACTGGGACAGCGAGTGTGACATCTCAAACGGCTGTATTATAGTGTTCTACCAAAGTGAGAATGAGCTCTGTAGCTTGAATGGAGCAGGGGAAGCAAGCAGCTTTGAGGATCCTAGAGCAGGACACAATGAGGACCAATGGATCTCTAAATTTTCATTAAATGAACATCATTTTTACCAGGGCCTGCATTTCAGCCCACATCTTGACACTTGTGTCGGTGATTAGCTACAACTTGGAATCAACCTTTGATCCTTATGATAGTATCCCCCTTCAGATACTTCATTGTCAATGGGAGCTTTTCCAAGGCCTTCTCGGCCTTCATCCTGAGAGCTACCTAGATGGCAGCAGTACTGGGGAGTTCTAGGCTCCCGGGTGGAGATGATGCAGATGCTTTTGACATGATTGGTGAGTTTAATAGTGGCAACCTACAAAACAAGATGACTGTTAGTATTTATACAAAACAAAACATTATTCTGGATGCTGGTGACTTTTACCACCATCGTGCATCTATTCTTGAAAGGATGTTAGTTCACATCAAACCTCAAAAAAGATATACATATAATAAGAATGACTTAGGAATTTGACCTCTACCCGGGCCTCTGAGGATTCTAGCACATGTGATGAAAGTGAAATAGGGACCGAACAAAGACATGGAACCCAGAGTCCAGAAAAATAACCGTTACATGATATGGTTGGAGGTTAGTCGTACGAGGCTGATGTGGGAGTGTCACATGGCCATGCAATAATGGGAGTAATGGAATTAATTCTGACAACTGTCTAAACATGCATGAAATGACCACTTGGGCTAGTTTTGAATGCTTGTGTGGGAAACTTAACTCGCCATTAAGACTAACTTGATGGAGGAGAGAGAAAACCACCATGGCTCAAACCAGCGAGGTGCCAAGTTCAAACCAGGTAGATATCTCTCTCAGATGAGCTCCACATTTTTGGCTTTTGTTGCATAGAGTGCAATGAGCTTGCCACTAGATAGAGTGTAGGATATACAAGAAATATATAGATGAATTTGAAGCACATATGAGGGTCGAAGCATGACTCGCAGGCCAGCCCAAAATGGGCATATATACAGACATACAAAATTTACAAAAATATACATGAAAAATTACTAATTGTACAGCTACACAGAGGGAAGACAACCCTCTGGTAGAGCCATCCCACCAACAGGAGGTGATGTAGAGACAAGAAAATAGAAAAAAAATGGAAACGAGACCGAAAACCAAGAAATAGACCAAGCAAACAAAGAAAAACCAGGGAGATGAGACTAGAAAGGAGAGCTGAAGGACCTACCTAAAAAACATGGAGGACACAGGGAGGACAAGCACGGGAGGCACTCTACAACTAGTTAACCCTCGAGTAACCATGAACAAATGTTGGAAATCACTGTTAATCAATTGCTAAGCATAGGGAGTAGAACGCCATTTAAATTGCCTTAATTGCCCTGAGTGTTTGGTCATGGTAAATGTAAAAGTGACTGGTTAAACCTATTTATACCCTTAGGGTATAAATGCATTGCATTCCTCCCACAAAATTTGGAATAGGCAAAACCTCCGGACTTTGGGCCCAGGGATTCCATGCGCCCACACCTTCCAACAAAAGAAGACATGATGGTAGGCAATCCCAGAGTCTAAAATTCAGATGACTCAAAGAACAAACAAATGAACTTTGGGACTGGGTCCCAGAGACAAAAGAAGACAATCAAAAGAAAAACAACCCTCACAGAAGCAGAGCCTGGAGGGAAACAAAGAAAACAAAAAGAAACCAAGGAAAAGAAAAAGCAAAAGGGGGGGACCCAACATTTTGCCTAAAAAATGTAGGGATGGGTATGTAGGGCATAACAGGATGTTTACCTTCTAACTTCAATTCAGAAATTCAATAAGCATAATTCCTCCATTTTCTTCTTTAATACCCCTCAGTCCATTCAGAGGCGTATTGCTGAAATTTTCCAATTTTAGTTTGGCTCTCTTCCCTTGGTTTATTTGGGAATTCCTCTTATGATTGGTTGACATCCTAGATCCTCTTGGCATATTTTTCTTGAAAATTTTCATTAAAAGGTTAATCATTGGACTCATCGGTGGTTATCTATTACTGGTCGTTACTCTTTTAAATTTGGCCATTCAAGATCTTCCTATATACAAGTGTTTTGTTCAGGCTGCTCCCATGTATTTTCTTTGAGAATTCGATGCACTCTCTCATCAATTTCTTTGGAGCGGGAATTTATCCACTACTAAATGGAGCCTGGTTAAGTGGGAAATTGTTTGCGGACCTAAGGATGAGGGTGGCCTTGGCTTACGTTCCACTATTTTAAATGGACAAGTTCTTACAACTAAATTATATCAGCATTGGTGTTCTTGTTAGAATCAGCTTTGGTCTCATATTCTCACCCATAAGTATCTTCCAAGTGTTAATGTGGTTGATATTCCCCACTTTCCTTTGGAGGGGAGAGGTACTATGATCTGGAACACTTTGAAACTTGGGGCTCAGTTAGTTAAGAATGATATTTTTTGGATCTATCATATGGGATCTCAAGATCTTTTTTGGTTGGACTCTTGGGATGGTCATCCTTCTATCCTTTCTACTCATCCTCACCTTCAGGCCCTTTGTGATACCTATTGGTGCCCAAACCAAAAAATTGGATGATTGATCAAGAATTCTTACTTAATCTGTAACTATCCAACCAAAATGGCCAACGAACAAGAGTGATCAATTATGATCCTCCTCCCCTGTACTTCTGGCTCTACAAAACCAAGGTGGGTTAACCTAATCCTTAGACTTATCCTTCAAGTCTAGGATTATTTTTTTTATCAGTAATAGGTGTTGTGATTTATTGATGTTCAAACAGACAAAGCTTGGCTCGATTCAAGGGTGATAACAAGTAGGGGTACCACCTCCCCAAGATTCTAATAAAACAATATAAGGACCGAAAGACAACAATATTTGCACCATGTGAATTAATATTTTCTTTTAACCACCCCTTTTGAATTAGAGTGAAGAACCATATCAAATTTATTTTGTTTCCTCTCTTTTTTCCCTTTCACCGTAAACCATCCATCCTCAGCATCGATCGCCTCTTTCATCCCCTCTAAGGATGTGTCTATTGGGATTATCCCACTCCCCCTTGCACTGCATTCCTCTGCCTAATTTTCCCTTTCTATAGCGTCCAAACCTGAATCCTTATTCACCACGGGTCGCATCTTCTCGATGCCTAATGGTGTGTCAATCCCCATCCCATGATCATGGGAAATGCCTAATGATTGATCTGCTGGCATAGATCTCTCATTGCTCCCCTTCATTTGGATCTCCTTATGAACTGTCTCTGGGGACATCTGAGTCTTCTCCTTTGCAACCACCTGTGCAAAGCTCCTATGTTTCTCTGCCTTCTTCTCTACTCTGTAGTGTTGTTCATTAAAAAATTTCCACCATGATGTTGCCTTAGACCTCTTATCTCTGCTATAATGTGCAGCCTGATGCCCTATTTGGAAGCATCGTCGGCATCTAAAGGGAACATTCTCATAGTCTAAAGATTGTGTCCAGAATCCTTTGGAAGTTAATCTAAATTACCTCTGGGAGGCCAGTAGAGACATCCATTTCTACCAAGATTCAAGCAAAAGTAGAGTGAAGCAGGTTGCAAGACTCCAGATCCACCATTAAAAATTCACCTAACGCATTCCCAACCTCTTCCAGCAAAGATTCAAACCAAAGGTGTAGATGAAGATTAGGAAGCCTTACCCATAAAGGCATCGTATTGAAGGTTTCAGGTGCTATCTATTAAAGGTCGTGTGCCATGCTTTTAAACTTAGTGAAAAATTCTCCTCCCATACCCAAAAATGTTCACATAGAACCTTATTTTTGTCTTGGGGATTTTTAAAGACAGCAATAAAAAAAACCCCTTGCTATCGGATAGATTTGAATGTCCCCCTCAATCACTGGCTCCCAGTTGTCCAAAATCCAAGAGTATAGATCAGGTAAGCTCGGCTAGTTCCCCTAGAAGCATCCTATCACCCCCAGATTGGAGAAAATAAAGACATTGTGGGCTATCTCCTCCTCCACCTCGGAGCTCATCTCTATAGCTGCATGCTTGGTTTTTGAGGGTATGAATCCCCTTGCTCTGTCCCCACTCTGTATATGAAGCCCTAGGTCTTTCCTAGGAGCCCATACCCGATCCTGACACTGAAACCCCACCCTGTCTCTATCTCCCGTCGGTTTCTCTTTGGCGATTCCAAAACCCCAGCTGTCGCTCACATTGCAGCCTTTCCCAGTAGAGGGCACACCCTTCCCACCTATATAAAGGGTCGTTTGTCCGCCATTTGCTTTGGATCCATAATGAAAACCTTCCCGCTGCTCCCTAGAAGTCACTCCCGACCAAGAGTCGCATTGTCCAGTGCTCTGCGCACAGACTCGCACTCCATCCCTATCTTCCTTGCTACTAGTATTCGTATCCTGCGGCACTTGGAGAGTTTGCGGTCCTCCTCTATCTGTGGTGGACTATCGATCAGCGGTGCCTCATGAATGGCCTGAGCCCTAGCTCTCACACCCAAAGAAACCATCAATGCGTAGCCAAGTCTAGGATTTTTATATCATATATATATTAAAATGATTCACTTCAAGATAATACATAAACTTTAAAAGAACCTAAACTAAAAACTAAATGTTTCTGTAAACTCTTGAGATAAATAAAATATGTCAAAACTTTATATTTATGTATGCAAATAAAAATTGATACTTTGGTTATAAAAATTCTTAATAAGAATGTTAAAGAAATAAAGGAACAATCTATCAGAGCAAGATCAGAACATTTTCAAATAATTAAATCTAATCAATAAAAAAGACTAGTGTCTTGTTCCAGACTGGGCAATAGAGTCAAATCTATCCAATTATCAAGTGCAACTCTGGAAATAGAATGCAACCAATATTATTATTAATACATGTGACTGATCCCTATAAAATTAGAATGAAATCATAGTAGTCCTATTGAATTTAACTTTTCTCAAAAAGACCAATAAGACAGAATTGAAATCTGAAAACCACTCTTTCAATCTGATTTCGCTATCTAGAAATCAACTAAAATTATGATCTATATGAACAATTCAATAGGGCATACATTTGCAAACATCTGTTATCCAAAGGAACTATTGAACAGAAAATGTTAATGATTGCCTGTCAATGAAACAAAAATACTTAGCTCTTTTATTGATTGAAAAAATGGTACAAAATGTTCATGTTCTAGTGTTGATCCAGATTCTTTTATCTCCCCAAAAAAATGTATCTAATCCCCCTCAAATTGATCCTAGTATCCCCTATAAATATCTAATCCAAAGGATGCATACAATCCTCAGATCAACGCACTCTTTGACAACAAATACCTAATCCCTAAAATCAGCAATTGGAACATTATAAATAATTACAATAAAACATTAACCATCCGAGGGTTAATTGATAAATCAATTTCAATAAAGTCTTCACGATGTGCTCCTCGTGAAATATTCCTTCATGTTATTTTATAACTTCTCTCTTTTGAAAAATTCTTGCACATGAAATGAATTAATCACGAACCATAATAAATTAATTAGGGTTTAATGTGATCCAAACTTTATTTATTATTTTTAATCTTTTTTAGAAACATTTTACCTTGGCATAGTATATATTAATTAATAAATATTATTTAAAAATAATAATAATTACCCGAATATTATTCACCAATATCAATCATAGGGTAATCATTGCCAAAATATAATATGCATTTGATTCTAGTGAAATTATTCAAAAAACATTACTTTTGCATGATTTAAAAGAAAGTATATAAAACGTTGGTTAATTAAATAAAGTACTTTCATGCAAAATAAAAATTTAAAAAATTACATAAATAAATGATGTTAGTTATTATAACATTCTATTCATGCATTAATTAATACGCAATTAGGGTGTTTTAAGAGTTTAAATTTTTGAAATGCGACCCTAAAGTATTATGTACTTTTACAAATTGCATACTTAATCAAAATATATTTTTCTTTTAGGTTAGATAACTATTTACAATAATTATATAATATCTAAAATAAAATACATAACTTACTATAGCAAGTATATGCAATACTTGTATAAGGTGAAATATATATATTTCAAAATAAATAAGAAAAAGGGGTAAATTATATCCATTTATTTCAACAATAAGTATCAAAGAATAAAATATAGCAATTGGTAAAAGGGGGGGTGGGTAGTTAGGATAGAAAAAGGGGTGGCTTGAGAGGTTGAGTTTTCAACTCTCGATCGCCACCCTCTCGACAATTACATTTTGTTTTAAACTATTTTTATTTTGAAGAAAGTTAAAATATTTCCCATATTTAATTTTTTCCGATTAATTTTAAAAGGAAATATGAATACAAAAATAATAGATTAATTTCAAAATAAGAAAATGCAAAATAATACTTCCCTGAATAATTTGAAGCCAATTTTGCACTTTTTGGGGTCTGAGAAAATGTCATAATACTAATTGTTTAAAAGAAAAAATTCTTCAGATATTGCCCATGTGTAGGAAATTATTTAACATGTCCCTCTGTATCTTATAAGAAATAAGAATTTTCACCATTATTATCAATTATGATATATGGTCCAAGCCACAATGCCTCGAATTTTCCATGTTTCCCCTTATCCTGATGCTTAGCATTCCATTTTAGAACCCAAACTCCCTTCTCAAAACATCATTTTTTGTTTTCTTATCATATAAAAGTTTGACCTTTTGTTTACTTCTAATGTTTTGATTCATAGCTTCTCTTCTATCTTCCTCTAATTTTGTCAATACATATATTCTTTCTTTGATCGGATCATTCTCTTCCAACTCTTCAAGATCAACGAATTTGTAGACAAGCGAAGAATTATGGATAGGCAATCTTGCTTCCTTCCCATACACTAATTAATTTGGTGAATAGTTAGTGGATCTCTTCTTAGTTATCATCTCTTCCCATACATCCCATTTTAGTTGTGAATCCCAAGCTCTCTTGTTTTCTCCAAGCATCTTTCTGATAATTTTCAACCCATTCTTGTTACTAGATTTAGCTTGCCCATTCCCTTGTGAATGGTATGGTGATGAATAGGATGTAATAATTTCATATGTGTCACAAAATTTACTAAACTCCTGATATCTAAAATAGATTGTGTTATCTACCATAATTTTGTGTGGTACCCTGAACCTAGTTAAGATATGATCCATTAGGAACTGGATAACAACTTTACTGGTAGCCTGTCTTGTTGGTATCGCCTCTACCCACTTGTTGAAATAATCAATAGCCACTAAAATCCACCTATGTCCACCTCTAGATTTTTCATTGATCTCTCCTATAAAATCCAATCCCCACATTTGGAATGGTTCTTTAGTATGCAAAGTTCTTAGGGGCAACATCCCATTGTATTTCAGCTTACTAGAAAACTTTTGACATTCCTAGCATTTTTTGACATAATCATAACTATCTCTGAACATACTAGGCCAATAATACCCTACCCTCAAAAAAAAATTTGCAGTAGTTTTAGCAGAAAAATGACCTCCACATACTCCCTTGTGCATTTCTTTTAATATCATCTCAGATTGATATGGGTCTAAACATAGTAATAGTATGCCTTCCTTATTTTTCCTATACAAATCTCCTCCTACAATGACATATTTAGCTACTTGAAGCTTTATAGTTCTTTCTGGCTATCTGATATCTCATCTTTAAAAATCATATGTTTTAGATAATAAATAACATCAGAATACCAAGGGAAATTCTCTATACTCATCACATCATCTCTTGATTCCACATGTAATACACGTGTCACTTCTAAGTTTGATTCAGCCATCAGCTTTGCAAGACCTTGCCCCCTCACCAAATTGGTTATTTTAATATCTATATTAAACTCATGTATTTGGTTCATCCATCTACATCTTTTACCTGTAGTCTCTGACTGTCTGAACATATCTTTTACTACGGCATTTGGTACATATGCACTTATGCTTGATCCGACCAAGTAAGGTCTGAAATATTTAACCACTTTCACTAATGCATATGCTTGTTTTTCCGTTATATCATAATTTATTTCTAAAGCTTGCAAACTTTTGCTAAAAAAATGTGACAGGTTGTTCATATCCATCATTGTTCTTTTGCAATAGAACTGTTGCTATAGTATGGTAAGATGCAAAGGAAAAGAGCTGAAATGGTTTTGAAAAATCAAGGGATTTTAAAATAGGAGCTTCCTTGATAGCCTTCTTTATACTTGAAAAAGATTCAATAGCTTCATTTGTCTATTTGATTTCAGACCCTTTCTTCAACATCTTATAAATAGGCTTTACAATCTCTGCAAAATTTGACACAAACCTCCTAACAAAGTTAATCTGTCCAAAAAAAGATTGTATTGCTTTGACTCTCTTAGGGATCTAAATTTTTTCAATTTCCATTATTCGTTCAAGATCAATTCTAACTCCTTCTTTCAAAATAATATGCCCTAAAATATTTCCTTCTTTTACTCCAAAATGACACTTCTTAGGATTCAGTGAAATACCAAATTCAAGGGCTCTTTTGAAAATTTTCTCCAAATGCTTACAGTGATCTTCCACACATTTTGAATAGGCTATCAAATCATCTTGATATACCACCATGATGACATCAATGAGATCCTCGAAAGCCACATCCATAGCCCTCTGAAAAGTGGCCCCTGCATTGGTAAGCCCAAAAGGCATTCAGGCATACACATATGTGCCCTAAGGTGTAGTGAATGTTGTCTTATATTGTTCTTCTTATTTTACTTTGACTTGGTTGTACCCTGAGAAGCCATCCATCATGGATAGTAATTCATTTCCCATTACCTTTTGTAACAATGCTTCCATATTTGGTAGAGCATAATTATCTTTAAGTGAAGATACATTCAGATTTTTGAAATCAACACACAACCTAATATCTCCATTCTTTTTCCTGACTGGGACTAAGTTTGAAACCCAAGTTGAATGTCTTATTGGCTTGATAATGCCAGCATCTCTCATCTTGATTAGTTCTTCTTTCATTTTGGGTGCCAATGTTGGGTAGATAGGCATTTGTCTTTGCATGAATGGTTTAGCATCAAGTTTCAAAGGCATATCATGTTGAAAAAGGTCCTCTTTATATGCCTTGAGGTCTTTGTAAGACCATGCAAAAACATGTTTATATTTCCTTAATAATGATATGATCTATGTCTTTATCCTAGGGGTGAGTTTCTTCCCTATATATACTTCCTTTGGAGTAAACTCGTTCCATAAGTTTATCTTTTCAACATCACTATCATCTGTATGTCTTGGATTTTCCTCCATTCTATCTTTATTATCAAAAATCCTTTCAAGGGCTACCAAACCTTTAGGGATTTTATTAGTTTTCAACTGCACCACTTCTCTTCCAAATAGAAATTATTTTTCATTATTATTTTCCACATGTGCATTTAGGTCAATCATTTGATCTTCGTATTTCTCTTCACAAGCTAAAAATGTTACCAACTCCCTATCATTTTCAAAGATTTTCCAATTCTCTATATTATCAAGAATTAAGGGTCTAGTTTTTATCTCTACCTGTGCTATATCTTCAAAAGCAATGTCAGTATGTTTAATAGCCAAGTTAGTCATAAAATCTGCTAAAATATTTTCAGATTGTTCAATCCATAATATGTTGAAGGCATCAAAGAATTCCATATAACTCCAAACTTCATTTCTGTAATCCCTCAATCTAGAATTCTTTGTAGAAAACTTACTTATGATTTGTGATATAATCAATTCAGAATCACCTAAAACTTTTAGCATTTTAATTCCATGTTTATAAGCAATTTTGAGACCTATCAAAAGAGCCTCATATTCTGCAACATTGTTAGTGCATTCAAATGACAATAAAAAAAATATTTGAAAGTTTTATTATTTGGTGCTATGAATATTACTCCTGCACCATTTCCATCCTTTCTACATGCACCATCAAAATACATGGTCCAAACTATGTTATCATTTTCTTTGGCATAAGTTTCAATCGGATCAATTTTCAACATATCATTTTTAGAAATACTTACCTGAAAATTATCCATGTCTGAGTGGCAAAAGCATGTTAGTTGGCCTAAATCCACTTCTTCCATGATGTAGGATGACCTTGATTCCCTATCAATTCTTATTTATCTACCATTCACTGGAATAGAGGCATAAGAAAGATGTAATTGAATATTTCCTCCTACTAAGTTAGACCATTGTCTAGATAAAAGCATTCCGTAACTAATAGGGACATCAAATATAGTAACATCCATTTTATATGATATTTCCAAGCATGCAAGGAATCTGAATTCAACATTTTTCATTATTCCAACTACACGAACAGATCTATTATCCATAGCATAACATCTACATCCATATGTAGCATCAACTTTCATTTCTAATTCTTTCATGACATCATTTGGCATGATATTAACAGCTGCTCCAGAATCTATCATGCAGTTTTTTACTAATTTATTGTTTATTTGTAATGTTAAGTAAAAAGGTTCAACTTGATTTCCATTTTTATTTAATATAGTTCCCAAATAAATAACTGGAGGCTCCTTCATTTCTGGTTTAATTTCCTCTTCATTACCTACATTACACATATTTTCAAAGCTTCATTCTTACATTCAGGTATTTTAACTATTTCAAGAAAAGGGACAAATATCTTGAGTTGCGATAATGCATTGGACATAAAATTAGTTTCATTTAGTGAGGATTTATCGACCTGTTTCTCCTTTGCTAACCTTGGAAATTCATGAGAATCTATGTGCACCTCTGGGGGAACATTTTTTGGGTCATTTCTCTGACTGGTTTTGTTTACTTTACAAAACATTCCCTCTGGTTTCCCTTGTTTCGCATTTATTGTCCTATTCCTTAGCCGATAATTGTTCTTTGCTTCCTCAACAGAAGCCACTGTGTAAGCTCTTTTTTCTTCTTTTGTTAACCTTCTTAATGCTGGAGTCCTCTCTTGGTGGTTTTTATATTGGTATGTCCTATATTTGAGTTTGTTGTTATGACAATAATACTCCTCTGTGTAAATATTAAATGAACACAGAAATGGAATGAAAACACAATATAAAGAAGACAAAGCACAGTAGACAGGATTTTATCATGGTTCAAAAATTTGCCTACGTCCACACTCGAAGCAAGGAATCCATATATTAACTCAATCAATGATACAATACAAGACATCTAAATCATTAATCGAATTCATAACTATACAACCATTTATAAAGATCTCTTCTAGATATGAAGAGAAGAGAGAAATGAACGGTCATGTGATCGTTGGGCTTCACATCCCAACAATCTCCCCTGTGAAGTCCAACTGGCACAGCCATGCAGTGTGGCATCCCCTACTTCCTATTTTGAAACTCAGAGAATAGCGAGAGCTTGAGAATATCTCAACTTCGCAAGAATTTTCTCTAGCACCATCTGAATGAGTCTTCTCCACATCAAATTAGATTCAAATATATCCTCTCCAACAACAAATCGGGGCACAATCTAGTCCCAAATTGGGGCACAATCTGGTCCATCATTCCATAAAAAAATTTACTACTTTCTGACTGAAAATACATGGGTCTTGAGTAACTCTCAAATTCATGTGGCTGATAGCCACATTGAAGGAGATTAATTAATTTCTCTTTACTCAGTTTAGAGTAATCAACATTAGATGGTGATGACTAGAAGAGGCCATCGTTTATGCTATTCAATTTGTCTTCAAATTCTTCCATCTCCAAAACCTGATTGTTGTCCGTCCACCCAATCACCTTGTCCACCGCTGATTTGATCTTCTTCTTGGTTGATACTATGTCCAACAATTGGTCAAAACCCTGTGTATTGAGCGGTGGGAATAATATGGCAAGAAAATGGCATGGCTGCGATCCCAAATCTACTATGGGACTGCGGACTGTATTGTGTCCAATCTGTACTGTATCAAGAATAAGAATTTCAAGAAAGTTATCAAGATTAACTTCTTTTGTTGCCTCTGCAGATTTATCATCCTCCAACAACTTCCCTACCACTACGGCACCTTCTACACCATTCTCACGCATCTGATTGGTTTCCTTACAAAGAAATTTGCATTGAAAATTATCTTCAAACATTTTTTGTGACAAAGAATCAGTCTCATACCCCATGTAGATTGCAGATATCCCATCGAAACTAATGTTTCCAGCTGTCTGCATACCGTTGACATTTGGTAATACCTGCAAAGGACATGGTTTTGATAACCAAGATGGCTACGTACATGGACCAACATTCTGGGCTTTCAAACTTCCTACAGGTCTACAACCATCATGCAAGTCAAGCTGCCCACCATCCAAGTGAACCAAATTTGCTAAAATTGCATTATCTTTTGTTATTTTTTGCGGCAGATGTTTGTCTGGTGCAGTAATCAAATACCCTAAATTATGAATAGGGGAATTTAGACTTGCTTGCATACTCCCATGGCTTCCACTTGAGCCACCCACATCTGTGCATATCAAACCAGGATGAGCAACATATTGGGTTTCTTGACCCTCTTTTTGGCCAATACGTGGGCCTCTTCTCTCGACTGCAACAGCCTCAACATCTTCTGCATTTTTATCTTCTTTTACAATGAGCTTCTCATCTACCCTTTCATCTTCTTCTACTATGAACTTGTCATCTACCCTTTCATCTTATTCTACAATGAAGTCTCTCACAGACTGTCATTGACCAAGAACAAGCGCTTCTTCATTATCTAGCTGCAACATTCTATGAATTTTGGAAGAAAAATCATTTGGATTATCTAGACTAAAGCCAGAAGCAAAGAAAGCCATTTTATAAAAGACCATCACTAGGTCCTTAACAGACTTGCCAAACTTGTCTGTCTTTTCCCTCTTCCGCAATTCTTTCATGACATTTTTCCTATGTCGCACACCACCTGTGCACTCAAGAATTGCATAAAGCTCAAATTTGAGAGCTCTTAAATCTTCTTCTGGTTCAGCTTTAGGCTTATCTTCCTAGCCATCCCACCAATGCACATAGCAAATTCTTTTATCTTTTGTAGGCCCAACATCATTCTCTAGTGAGCGTAAACTTCCAAGAAATTCATTGATGACAAAAATGACTTCATCTTCTTCCATCTCTGTTCTAGCCTCACCTAGGCTCTGACACCAATTGTAAGTATTAAACGAACACATAAATAGAATGAAAACACAATACGAAGAAGACAAAGCACAGTAGATAGGATTTTATCGTGGTTCAGAAATTTGCCTACATCCACACTCGAAGCAAGGAATCCATATATTAACTCAATCAATGATACAATACAAGACATCTAAATCGTTAATCGAATTCATAACTATACAACCATTTATAAAGAGCTCTTCTAGATACAAAGAGAAGAGAGAAATGAACGGTCATGTGACCATTGGGCTTCACATCCCAACACTCTGAAGAACTACCATCATCTTCTCCTCACATAGGATCTGTTGATAAAGTGCATACAATGGGTTGATGATTGTCATATTCCTCACTCGATTCTATAATAGCTTGTGCTACCAGACACTATTCCACTGCATGAGGTAATCTGCACATGTCACACCATGGAATCTCCTCTATCATATCATTTCCTCTTGTTAACAGATCAGGGGTATGCATTTCCTTGTTCAATGGTTTCCCATCTTTCCATGTTGTGTTATAAGGCATGGCTTGCAATCTATATTTTTCATTTCTGAATTGTGGTCGATCCTCCTTATTTCTTTTGTAATTATCTCTTGTTTGAAAATTTGTCATCATATTCATCAACTTATCCAATTTATCTTCTTCTTTGTGTTTCTTAAGAACCTTAGGATTAAACAATCGAGGATCATCTCTTTTAGCAATTCTGCCAGATGCTTTCCTATCATTTTCAATAGTTGTAACAATTTTGAAAGCATATGCCAAAGTAGATGGCTTATGTGATCTAATTTCATAATTTGTTTTATTATCAAAAGAACCCATGTAGAAATTAATCAGAAAAGCATCAACAGGTCTAATATCTCTCAGAATTCTATTTAACAACTTATTAAATCTTTTATTAAATTCAGCAACAGACTCATTCTGATTCTTCTTTATACTTGTTAATTCATGAGATGCAAACGAGGTATCATTATGATCACCAAACTGTTCTATAAACGGATTAGAAAAGTATTTCCAACTCGATATGGATTTGTTTGGTAGACTCCTGAACCACTCTGTCGCATCCTCTGTAAGAGATTGAATGAAAAATTTCATATATACATCTTCGTTATATTCTTCAAACTCTTGAATAACATTTTTCAGGTTTATACAGTGAGTTTCAGCATACTCCGTCCCATTCTCAGAGAGTTTGGGAATCGCATTTCTTAGTTCATTTGTTATGACATTAGGGTATCCCACTATACCATGGAAACCCAACTGTCTATATCTATCCGCAGTCATTGGAGCTCGATAATGATTTCCAATCCCATTAACTGTTCGCTGCCTCAAATTAAGGTTTATGTGTTGACAGTCTTGGCTAATCGTCTGATATATGTCTTCATTATTTTCATTATATTCATTATAGTGGTTTCCATTTATCACATTATGATTTCTCATTCCATAATTCTGATTTTGAATATTACGCAGGTTATGTTGATCACGCGCATCATTCATTTGATCCTATGCGCAATGCAAATTGTAAGTATCATTTTGCTGATTGTTATCTTTCCTTTGCACATCATTATATGGGTCACGCTACTGGTTATTCATTTTTTATGTGTGACAATGGATATGATAATGTCCACCATATTTGTACAGGCCTTGCGCCGTATCATTGTATTGGCCTCTTGCATTCCTCTACCGATCACACACGTTCCATTGTTCCTGCGTGCCACAGTTCTGTTGTTGGTGTTGATTTCCATTCAAATGTGCCTTGTTGTTATCATCACGGTCCCTTCTGTATGCACCCTAAAATGGTCACCTAGACTTTGGGCCCCATTTTATTATTTTATCATTTTATCAAATTTTCTAAATCAATGTTTTGCAATATTTTCAATTCAAATCAATTTCCTTGATCAAATTGTAATTAATTCAATTATTCAATTATTTCAATATTTCCTAAGGTTTGATCATTTTTATTTAATTAAAATATTTAACCTCCCTTTT
>MU228055.1:48412-67821 GCA_018584345.1 Thuja plicata | reverse complement strand
AGGCACAAGGTAATTACGATAACAGCAAGCTGTCATAGAACCAGAAGAGAAGTAGATGGATGAAAGAATTAGACACAGGAGCAAAAAATACTACAAGTATCAGAAAGTTGCCAACAAAGCATGCCTTTCACATTCTTCTACCAATGAGTTACAGATTTAGACACAAAATATACTAAGGACAGAAAACTTGTCACAGAGCATCCTTTTCTGAATAAATGGAACTCCATCCATATGAGTGCTCAACTCATACTTATACCACTTCAAAGCCAACTACATTTTTTAGCAATAACTTCCTGATCAAATCCTTTCTTGTCTAGCCACCGCTTAGCCCCTGAAAGTCATCTCTTCAAAATATCAACATAAATGCTCCTCTACAGAAGCGGTCATATCCCTCTAGAAGAGTTGCGAAAAGTCTTTGAAATTCAATAACTGTTCAGCAGACTTATCAACTGTATGCTCTGATCCCTTCAAAATCTGATTTTCTGCAAAATATCTGATTCTTTCCCTTCGAGAAGTATCCTCCTTATACCTGGTCGTACCTTGAATTTTCTCTCAATTCTGCAAACTAAGACAACCCGAGCCATGAAGACTTCCATCTGCAACATTATCGCACAGTCGCAAGCCATATCTTCTTCCTTCTGAATTCTGGGCGAGTACGCGACGAGCTCTTTATTCATCACCTTTTCTGTGATCGCGCACTCACGAGCAGTTTTTCTCTTTGTTTTATTGCGCTGCGACTGAGCGACGAGTAGCAAGCTTTTCTGAATCGCATGCTCGCGCTCTACTTTCCCTTTTACCTTTTTTCCTGGCGACTGCGCGATGAATCCCTGTTTCTACTCGTCGCATGGTCGTGAGCCGGCACTATATCTTCTCAAAACACTAGTGATCGTGCGACGAGCTCTTTAATCACTGTGGTTGCCAAGTCGAACTCTGTCCTCCCTTGGTCTTTATAAATCAGCGACTGTGCGGCGACATACCATTTTCCTTCAGTCGCACACTCGCGAGCACCTCTTGATTTATCTTTATTCACTGGCGGGTGTGCGATGACGCTTTTCTTTCTCGGTCGCACACTCGCGAGCAGCAATTTGTTTAACCTTATGGCTCGGCGACTGCGCGACCATCTCTTCCTCCAACTCGTCGCAGACCCGCAGACCATTTTCCTTTTATGTGCATTACTCGGCGACCGAGCGACGACCTCCTGCATCAGCTCATCACGCACTCGCGAGCTGGAAATCTTTCACCCAAACTGTTCGGCGACTACGCGACCATCTTGCTCTTTCAGCTCGTCGCCGACCCGCGGCCACAACATGACAACTTAGAAACAACTCGCGACTGCGCGATTAGACATTTCCTCAGCTCGTCGCTCGGTCGGGAACGGATCATACCTGGACAAGAAAAGATTGTGATTGCGCGATGACCGCAAATGGCAGCTCGTCGCGCAACTCAAGGATATGACATAAAAGCAAGATTTGAAAAGGGGCCTAGCCATTTTTGGGCGGGAAAACACAGAGGATGGCCAAATTGCATAGGATGGGAAAATTTGGTTAACAGTCATATAAGAATGTCAGTTGAATTTCATTGCCAGATCATCTGTATTGGCGAAGTTATTAAGGATTTATTGTTGAGATTTTAGGTTGCAAAACCTTTGAGCTCAATTTTCAGGACCTTAGAGGCTTCGGATCGAGGTCAAACCCCTAGCTGACTTGTGTTTCGTTAGACAAGCACTGTAGATCACAATCTCCCCTTTCTGGAAAGTGGTTATAATAGCCAATCGGAGCTATGGTTCAAAAGTTATGGCTTCCGAAAGTTGGGCTACCTAATCTCATATTTTGTAAATATTTAAAGCCGACCCTTTTGTAATAAAAGTGAAAACTAATTAAATGCTAAGGGTAGTCGGCCTTAATGGCTAGATTTCTGGAACCTTCTGGAGCGGTGAAAAATTGCCTATTTAAGGAAGGCCCGTGGTATTTTCTAGGGAGTTCTGGGTGGTTATTTGAGGCTTTGTCCTACAGATTATTGTAAGGGATGCCCATGTGGCTTTTGATATTGTAATTCTGATGTTTGTAATTCCACATTTGTGGAACCAATAAGAAGCCAATTTTCTATTCTTGCAAATTTCTGTTGTTTCTCTTTGTTTCTGTCATGTGTTTGTGGTATTAAGGGGAGCACCCCTTCATCAATTTGTTGTTCACTCCCTTGCAATTCTTTCCACCATAGCGGATATGCCCTTTCAATTTTGTTTGGCCTAACTTTGGTCTCTGATCTCTTCCGTTTCAAAATACTCTTCCAAGTCTCCTATCCAATCAATCAACTCTTCCAGATTTAATGTTCCAAAAAAAATTACATCCATCTTGTTGCTCTTTGTGATTCTTGAAAGAGCTCTCAAAAATCATTCTTCTCCAATTTCCTTTGTTTGTTCATCTTCTGGATGCGGCTAAGCTCTAGACATAATGCACCATTGACCAAATTTGAAAAATCCAAAAACACCACGGATTTTTGTCAAATTTTTAGCATCTCTTCTTCATGATCTACATATTTTGTGGTCGAAAACCACAAAAAATTTGGCAAAAACTTACTATGTTTTCACGAATTTGAGAAAAAAAAAATTGACTTTTTTTTGTCTTTGGTGCATTCTATCTGAAGCTAGCGCCTTTAAAATATCTCTTCTCAACCCAACAAATAAAATCTTCATTTCGTTTCTCATCTTCACTCTGCTATAGTTTGGGATTTCCTCTCCTTGTGGGCATTTTTGCTATGCTTTTAATTAAATAAAACACCAATCTCACTTTCCTCTTTGCTATCAAATACTAAGGACTCCTGCAACAATTCTTTCAAACCCCTTAAACAACACTTGTCTCAAACTTCACCCGCAGATCCTGGTGCAAGATTGTCTCACGTTTGGCACTTTGTCTCCATGCTCAAGAACATTAGCTCTGATACTATTTGATGTAATCAAGAAAAACTCTCAACACTAATTTAAATTCACATATACCAATTCCATATATTGATTACCAAAATCTCTCTTTCATGGCCCTGTCAGTACTCATATATCTCTCCATTTTTACGCAACACGTAATCAGCTTCCTCTCATCCTTTCTCCCTCTTTTACATAGCAGCCTTACTTTTTTTTATGGCACTTATATTATATATTTTTAACATATTTCTGTTTATAATAGCCTATAAAGATGGGCAGCTGTGCCACTCTTCCCACACCTCTTTTCATCTTCCCAATCTCTACGTCGCATTATATGTTTGTTTTTTTGGTTGTTTGTTTTTTTGGTTGTTTCTTTTTTACATACAAAACAATGGTGTACAGCTTCTTCTTATTTTCAAATGCATTCACGTCCATTAAAAGCTATGCCACATTATGTTTTTCAAGGCATTTCCTTTAATATGTTAGCTGTGATTTTGAAAGATAGTTTAAGAATTCTTCATCAATGCCTCTTCTACTTTATATTTTTTCCTCCACATGCTACTTTTCTCATATGATTTTTTTATTATTATTTTCAAAATAACATTATTTGTCATATTTGGCTTGAAAATTAAGAGCCTTCAGCTCGGTGAATGTAAGACAATTAAAATTTTCCCATAGGGGTGTTATGACATCCTCAAGTCCTCTGAAAAAACTTTACTCCAGCTTTTCAACATTTTGAAATTCTAAACTTTATGCAAGTTGTGGACATTTTCTGGCCAACTTTCGATATGAAAATCTCTCAAACTGGATAAGTTGTGACTTCAATTTTTTTTGCACATTCAGCGTAGTACCTCCAAGAATGCCCCTGTAGAAAGATTATACTCCAATCCTTACAAGGTTTTCCAGAAATAATTTCTAAAAAACTGTTTGCTGAGCCTTGAATTTTCAACGCAGAAAACTTGAAAATTGCACAAATCAGATTAAAGTCTCTGTTATAGAGAGATACCGAACATGACCAAAACAAACCTAAACTGAAAAGAAAACATGAGAATACTTTTTTGTTGATACCAATTGCTAGTTCGTTCAGTGCTCCCATATCAATCCCTCTGAATTTACTACATTCTAAATCCTTTGATTATCATAAAGCATATTGAGTAGGATTTTCATGCATGTAAATGCTTTTCCTCATCTTAGATTGAAACATTTCTCAACTGTATATCAAAATATGACTTTGGCGTGCAAAAACTTAAACTCAAAATTTTTCATTTGTATTTCTGTACTTGCCATTGGTTTGTAGTACAAGTGTAGCTACTGAAAAAAATGGTTATATATTTAATGTTGCACCTCTATACCTTGGCAGTGAGAATAAAAAAGTGTGTTATATGTAACCTGTAGATGTCTTCTCTAGGATGGAGATTTCCAGATTGAGGACTTGACAAATGATGATATAACCAAACAAACTGTGCCACCATATCCATCAGAAAACCAAAAACAAATATCATGTTTCCTAAGGTTCTATATATTGTTGATTGATCCTAACTTAGAAGATTCTGTGGGCACAAACACATAGGTACTTCTCACAACCAAAATGTATGGCTTATTGAATAGATTTATGAGAGTTGCTTCAACATTCTGACAACATTGATCACAAACCAAAATTATGCTGGCGGATGACGAAGAGAATTTGCTTTGACAACAACGCAGTAATTGGAACTTGTAGTCTTATACTAGCTGCCAAAATTAGCATTATGGCGTAAATAAAAAAAAATTACAGACTTCTTAATACAGTTGTAATTTCTTCCTTCAGGTCAGGATAATCTAGTTGGGATTCAGTTCAGTTGACTGAGAGGATGCCCTTTGAGAATGAGCCCTAAATCGGTGGATCATCTGTCAAGAAAGTTTGAGTTTTCCTGGCAACAAAATATTAAAACCCCCATTGATCTCCATTTCTTTGTGAAGACAAATTGGAGAAATTTTAAGATTGATGTCGTACTCTCTAATCCAGAAGCGGCTATGGTTATCATTATATAAGGAGAAAAAGGCACATCAAGAGATGTGCCCCTTATATATATACAAGTTAATAAATAGTTAGCAGCATTCCCAGTTCCCTCTAACCCAGCAAGGTTTCTTCGATTCAAAAAAGAAATATACAAATGTCAGACATTAAAGTTACTTTACCTTGTCCAATTTCACGGCAACGAAATTCATACAAAAAATGCACCTACAGATCTTCATGTCTTGTAAAAAACCTACTAGAGAAATCACACACTTTATGCTTATATAATTATATTTAATTGTCAGATTGACTTTGTTTACTTTTTAATATTTTATAACTTTATTCCGTAAAAAGATGTGATTAATCCCTTCTTCAACAGCAAATTTATTTTTACTAGCAATAAAACAGCTGAGGTCTAAGTCCCTTTTATTCTTATGAATGGCAAGGAAACCAATATAATCTGAACCCAAGCTACTCTAATTTCCACAACGAAACCTTAGTAATTGACCTCCCACTTAAGGCATTGTGTTGATAAAAATCAACTATAAAGCAATTAGAGTTCAAAATTTCAACAGGCAGAACATCCCCATCTTTTGCATAGTGATCAGAAGCAAACTTCGTGCCATCCATTGGTGAACACAAGCCTACACACCTAGATTGCATGTATGCACACAACTCTACTGTCCACAAGCCCGTCACTATCCTTAAATGTCTCCGTACCTTGTGGCTTGCCAGATCGTCTGGGCAGCTTGATTTGCTAATGTAATTCATTCTGTTGATTGTGTTCTATCCTTTGTTCCCCTTTTGCATTTATACTAAAAAAAAAAATCATTTTGCATATTTATTTATTTTTGCACCGTTATTTATTTTTAGATACTTCATAAAAGTCTTGATTTCAATAAAGCTATTTTAATCATTTGAATCATTTTTTATATTCAATCTTACATACACTAGCAATAGAATTGCAGAAAAATCTATCAAAATATATTTAAAAACTATTTTTGAAAGCCGCTTTTGTGGATGTTGCCCTAGATTATTCCCTTTTACCATGAACAATAACGCATTTACTGATCTCAACCTTGCTAAAAACTTTTAAAAAAACTTAAAAGTCAATAAACAAACAGAATATAATCCTAGTGATCAGGGTAAGAACAGAGGGAGAATTCTGTTTGTGCTACTTTTGTTACATAAGTTGCATTCTTACAGTGCATGAGATAATAAAATCCAATTGCTAACCATAAAAAGTATAAAAAATGCATTTTATACAATACTTTAAAGAAGACAGCTCCATCTCTGAAAATAACATGATTTTTCAAAGTTCTACTGAGAGGAAATCTAGAGAAATGGCAGTGTAAAGGCCTTTACCATAACATTTGAAATCATAATGATAATCATATAGACACCTACCATGTATTTTCTAACCGGTCAATATGGTATACATGATTTAAACATAAGAAGCAACCAATAATATGAGTTCACACACTTTGTTAGAGACACTCACAGGGATTGTCTAACACCAAATATCACACTAATCTATAGAATATCATCAAAATCATATCAAATTTTTATAACTTAAAAGCGAATACACCTTGCAAGATTCAGAACATCATTAAAACTAATAAAAAATTGAACTCCAGAGTTATTAAATTTGATAAAGCAACAAAAAAGCATGTCACATTAAGTATCTACTTCAACTGTTTGAAGAACCTCAGCAATGAAGAAATAAAAGATTGCCCAAATGTGTTCACAGTAACCCTCCTAACGACCCAACTCTGGCAGTTTAATAAATTCATCTCAAAATAACAAAACAAAAACCTCTTCTGCTGAACAGCTAGAAATCCAGTGTTCATCCAAATGACCCTCTTTACATAAATAAGTTAGGTCTGGATGCCTTAAAGGTTGTTTTCAACTTCCTTGTTGGTGGCCTGACTTTACGGTACACCAAAGGAAATTTGATGTTTGGATCATGGAATTGTTTGGTATTCTCACGTTTGCAAAGCTTGGCAGGAATAGTCGCTGTCTTGATAATCTGGATACAAGGTTGTCGCACTCTGTGGCGAGAAGCCATCTCATCATACATCTGTTCAACAGCCCCATTTAAAGTGGTATCCCGATATTCTTTGTACATGTTATGATAACCAGTCCTACTCTGGTAACGCAGCCAGATACCATAGTTCTTGATAGTTGTTGGTTTTTTCTCAAAAATCTACAATAGAACAAGAAAGAAATCAATCAAACAAAAGCTTTAGCCAAATGTCAATTTATGTGAACAAACCAGTGATTGATTAAAGTGTACCTCATTTATGGCAAGCATTTGTCCATTACTCTTCTTCACCTTCTTCAGCTTTCTCAGAAAATACCTAAAGCAATCCAAAGAACCAATTGTTATTTAACATGCACAATACAAGATTCAAGAACATTAGTGTAAAATGAGAACAGATTTTGAAAAAGATGAAAACGAAAAAAACAAGATTTATAGAAAAGGGTTAAATTGAAATCAAAAATAAAGAACAAATTGTTATTTAACATGCACAATACAACATTCAAGAACATTAGTGTAAAATGAGAAAACAGATTTTGAAAAAGATGAAAATGAAAAAAACAAGATTTATAGAAAAGCGTTAAATTGAAAACAAAAATAATAATCCTTCCAACTAAATATTAATCTCTTCATTCGAGCATTTTGCCTACTTTGAGGGATATAAGGGTAAAATTAAAAAGAAAAAATTCTCCAATCAAACCACTGGCCTCATTCAATCATGCATTTTATCTGCAATTTGGCAGGGTTACAAATGTACAAATGTAATTCTCAGGAACAAATCAGCTACCAGGATTAGTCATCGACCATTACTTACCAGAACTTGGACTTCGCACGTACATCATTTGTGGCCCATAATTTCATTCGGTATATCTTAGGATTTGATTCAGTTGGGGTTGGCAGAGCTCGCCCAACAACCTGGTACTGATGGAACTGCACACAGAAACACAAACCAGGAAAACTGTTTCAAGACCTAAAATACAGTTTGAGCAAACTTCAGCATCACAACATTGCATTACTAAATTAGTTGCTCTCGCTGAACTGCAACTTACTGCTACTAGTCAATTTATGTAAAGAATTAACATATTGTAGTGGAGTAAAAGATAAAAACAACAAATGCTCTTCAACTAGCCTGATTCACAATTTCATCATCAAAAAACACCAAACTAATAAACATTATAAGCCCTATGAGTAATGAAAACATAACTTATACTAACTGAAGATGACCAGTTAAGACACCATTGAAGCCAAAAAATATGCAAAATGCACCATAATTAATAACTAAAAAACAAAACTTAAAAGTGCCCAAGGACTCAGAAATAGTAATTGTCCAACCTTTAACATGAGATGCTAACTTTGGTTCGGGAATTAAAAAAGCAAAGAAATGAAGGGCAAAAAATGTACATAAATGAACCCTGCAATAACACTGCAACTGAAGGCCATTCTAGTCCAAGCAAGGTGAAAAGTTCCATTATAAAACTAATAAATTCAAAGATTATAGGAACCAAAAAAATTTATTGTTGATGTGTTATTGTTGGGCTAATTAAACTAAAAACTTTAAAGCCTATTAAATTTGTATTTGCTTATGGACAACTTGCAAATACTAATGCAAAAAAAAGCCCTAAATACTTTCAATGGCACTGCAAAATAGTTCCCAGCCATTTCCCGGGATTTGGTCGAAGTGAAACAATGCTTGCACAAGCCATGATATCAATAAATAACATTAAGAAACAAAACAAAAAGCTGGGAAAGAAGATATTGCCCATAGAATAGGCATCAGGCGAGAGACAAACATTAACAAAGGAGTCTAAACATACAAAGTAACATTGAACACAGTTTCAATGTGAAATCATACTTGAAAACATAATGCAATTGTAATTTTATAATTATAATGTTTTTCAACATGCACATTGTGCATAACAAAACAAGGAATAATACTGTTCTCTAGAAGTGAATTCATGGCTACAATTTAATTCAAGCAAGATAAAAGACAAACACCTTCCTCCACAAAACTGAGATAAAAGAAATTTGAACAATACTAAGAATTAAAACATAAAAGTTAAAATACAAGTCCAATAAATATAATGAATATATAAACCATTTACGCAGGGACTGTGATCACAAGGGATGAACTCTATAAAATAGAACATTCAATTAGAAATATCGTTTTCATTCCATATGGCATGTAGCACAAATCAAGGCCTTAAACCTTCTCAAAATAATCAACAAGTGAATTTGGTATACATTTCTAAAGACTTAATTTATCGACAAATGTGCATGAAATTGCATCCATCCAAGCATATCTTTCACGAACAAAGGAATCTCATTTAATAATATCCCTGTCCCTTGTTACCTGCTGTTGTACAACCCCTTATCTTATGACCCTCAAAAAGATATTTGACAGGGATTAATGGAACATAGACAGTTTCTAAATATACATGTAGGAATAGGAACATGTCTTTCTAATTAGGCCTTCTTAAGAGGGGTAGAAAGGGTGAGACAAAATAAATTCCTTAATTATCTAGCACAAATGGTAGTAGTCATCGCAACAAATTGCTCACACAAAAAATCTAGGCCAAATGTCAAAAACCACATGTTTGTTAAATAGACAGTATCATGTTCGAAAGACGTGGAACATTTGACAATAATGTCGTTTTCTTTAGGCCAAAAAAAATTATATGACAATACATATTGCTTTTGAATGTATTAAAAGTTTAAAACATACAAAAACTGTCATGTTCAAGGAATAGATGCAAATTGCTATGACATGTAACTCAATTGATGTGCGCTCTCAAAACATACAACATCTCTGAGTATACAAGAAGATTAGGAATAACTTCAAAAGAAAAAAATGCCATTCACCAGTGATATTGGCACCTGAGAAAGAATAGAGCACTTGTAATACATATTAGTGAGTACATAAACTTCTAATTGAGTCTTGAAAAACAAAAAAGCATTATGAAACCTATGTTCAATAGAGTTTCTTGATGGGGGATGGAGGCCTAATTTTGGGGACAGCGGAGCATGGGGAAGTGGGCCAAATGCATATAGTACCTGAAAAACTATCCAAAAAAAAAGATGTACAAGGAATAAATCTAAGAATCGTGAATGAAATCTTGGGATACTAAGCAAACTACTAAACAATAAAACCTTGCAATGCTTGCATTAAACATTAACAATGGTGAAAGGTGGTTCTAAGGGCAAAGCTCCCAACAGTGTCAGCCACACCTCTTGCAGGGGCTTGGGGTCAAAGTCCCTAGTGAAATCCAAGGGCAACACACCTTGCCCATTCCCACCAAGCACAAATTAAGGCCTTCAACCACACAAAACTTGATGTGAAATGCTATTTTCACACTTTTATCACTTTTTCATGCAACATCAAGTCCTTAGTATTTCTGAAACCAAGGAGTGATTTCAAATGAGGTTTAAAAGTTAGATGCCTATTTATAAAAAAATTGAGAGAGCTTAGGGTTTTGGGTGGGGCGCATACATCATTAAGGTTGGAGTTTACAGCACACAAATCAAAAACATTTTTTTAATTTTTAAGAACTATTGACTCGCATTTTCTTGCCATGGAGGACACCTGGAAGTCCCAAGAACAGTTGAGAGAATCCTGTGAATCCATTAAACATCTCATGAAATCCCCTTAGTTGTCCCCAAACAGGGTGAACATCCCAGAAAGATCCCCAGGTCTAGGGCAGCAATGGTGGCATGCATCCACATGGAACACGGAATAAAACTTTTGTTTGTCAGGGGAAAATCAATCTCCATCAATGTCACTAACACCTTCAGGAACCCATTTTTGTTCCTTTGTAGAATCAAATACATATTGAAAAAGGATCTAAAACAGCTGCCAGAAAACTCACAACATGAGAAATGATGAGTGGATGGTAGAGTACACGCATAGCAGCCAATTTGAATGTGAGCTTTTAAGATGGAATTGGTGCGAGAGGAGAATAATCTGCTGTTGGCTTTAAAGAAACAGGAACCAGGAGAGTAGTATTAGAAAATAAATTTGAAGGCATAGCATGCCATTCTGAGAATTTAAATCATCAACAATTGCATCAAATTGTTGCTGATGGATTCCAGATTATCAACTTTCTCTACTACATATGTTTTCTGCATATTAATCCCTTTACTGATTTGGGTTTTAGCCCGACACTGACATCTTATTGATAAAATAATTTTAATACCAATAGCGAGATGTCCTTGTCGTGGTCAAAACTTCAAAGTGCTCTGTTGGATCCCATGAGATTTCAAGAAGACGTGAACTTCACGATTCTACTAGTAGCAAATTTTGCTGGAACAATATCAAAACTCATTTATCATCGAACTTTTTAATATTCATTTTCTTGAGCTGTTTTAAAATTTATTTGCTGACCCTGGCATAGTATCAATGACATTGTGAAAGCTGAGTATCAGGCATTACAGTAAGGCACTGCGCGTTGGCCTCAAGTTAGGATTGTAGAGAAGTAAAGTAACACTACACTAATTTTGGAGGAATTTAATCAATGATAAAACAGTCAATGATCGAGCAGACCCAAATTAAGAGCTGAGGTTATAAATGTAAATTATACTAAACAAAGAGAAAATGTTCTTAATTATTTCAAGTATGACTGTTGATTTTGCCCTTAGATTGGCTAATATGTTCTGGCTGGTGCGACAGGACTCAAAGCTGATACTGGAATGATGAACAGTACAGACTTTTCTGGTGTCTGGGACTAATCTACACCGATATCTCGGCCGGTATCTGGTGGCTTATATTGGCCTGAGAACGAATTCCCGTGCATCTACATGTAATGGGAATGAACAAAGGTTGGCCTTCAGTTAGAGACAAGATGCTAACAGGCAAACCTCTGGACTTCGATATTTTCAACGTCCTATCCAAACAAATCACCAGTATTCACCAGATCAAGGTACTTGGTCGGCCTGTGGTTTAAAAAAAGCGTATTTATCACATGGTGCCAGGCCATCGGAATAGCTATAGCCTGTAACATTGGGTACTACATCTTGCCCTTGGATTTTTTAGCGTCAACATAGAGGTGAAAATATAGGAATAACAATTCCCAAGTGGACTGAACATTGCACTGGTGGACCATGACACTGTAAATATAAATCTGTTCATTATTGATCTTTGTGAAATAGAGTATAGCGTGTTGAAAGACCTAATATGGACGTAGAGTCACTGACTGCTTAGTACCTTAAAAACTGGAGCAGAAATAAAAATTTGTCAATAGATTCAATAAATAAAATAAACCAAGCCCTGGCTACATCATGCTTAAGAGGATAAACACACAGATCGTACTGTGTGAAGCTTTGAAATATTGAACAGAACTGAATATAAGAAAGGTTAACGAAATGCCTACCCTATATTTCACCATTTTTCCTTCCTCCTCTCTTCCTCGCTCGCTGTTGCTTCTTCCGCTTCCCACTAAAGAAGAAAAACCCTAACCCGAGATCTAGTTTATAAAGTTAGGGTTTTAATATAGACGGGTACCTAGTGCTCAAAAGTGATAATAAATATTATTATTATTATTACTTTCACTTTGGTCTTAATAAATGACTACAAAAAGAGAGTATCACATTATATTGTATAATTTTATAACCAGCAATATGCATCTCAGTATTTTTTCTAAAGTAAATATGTGAAATTTTTAAGTTATAAAATCATCATAATTATTTATCTTCATGTTGATTGGCTAATAGATTTGGGGTCTTATACACGGGGCAAAAATAAATCTTCATCAACTGTGTCTTATTTACTACTATGCCATTTTCAAAATCAAAATAATTATTATATTATAATTAAAATTATATATTATTATTCATAAATTATAGATTGTGTAAATTTTATATTAAATAATTATCATTAGTAAATTTATGAAAATTATTTTATAGGTTTTAGAACTTTATTATCATTAAATTATTATCTTCTAAAAAATCAATTTTGTATCATATCCCATATAGGTTAAGAATTTGAATAATAAATCATATGTTACCAAATTTTATATTTTCAACATCTCCTACGTAATAAAAAAAAGGTAAATACAATAAGTTCATATAATCATTCAATGGTGAAAATCCACTTTAGGGCCATTTGTTTGTTCTATTTTAATTTAGAAACTAGAGGGGCCCATAATGGGATTATAGAACCACCAGATTATAGAACCACCAACCCTACTCTATAAATCAAAACAAAAATATAAATCAAAATTGTGTACATAAAATACATAAGCTAATGTACTACATACAAGAAAAAGTAATTTAATTGTAAGTGTAATTAATTAAATGTACTACATACATAAAAATTATTGGACTACAAAAAAACCAATTATATTCCACTTTAGTAAAGTTTCAATTGTATTCATTAAATTCAAATGAATTTCTTTAACCACTAGAAAGGAAAAATAGAAATTCACCTACAAAGATACGGTGTATCCATTGCCAACAGTCTCATATTTTATTTGCAATTTCTGAAATACGGTGTACACATTGCCCAAAAAAATACAGCAATTTAAATTATATAAGTTAGCTAAAATCTTAAATTTGGATTTAACTGTATGTTACAATAAACGCTTATATTATTAAAAATTCTTGTAGACGTTTTTCAGAGAAGAGTTTGTATGTCATAGTCAGTAGCAGGACGAGTTTTTTTGTAGTTGAAGTCCAAAAATCATTTGCATTTCATAATGAAGAAGTCTACATTTATTACATTTTTAATTTTTGTTGTAATTGAAATTGTAAACTATGAAGTGTCAATGAACTTTACTGCAAACTAGATTAACTAATATTTTAGGGGCAATTTCTTCGTTTGTCATGGGGTCAAAATCATCAAACCAGTAAAGGTGTTCGAGTGTGCGACGAAGAACTCCCCAGTTGCAGGTGACAAGATTTATGCTTGGGTAGAATTTAAAAGTTGTTTGGGTCCATGTTGGTATTTGCTCCATTACAATTTTTCTTATGTGTTCAGCTATGGACATAGATAAATAAGCTCCCTATGGTCCCCGCCTTTCTATGACTTGTCGGTTCCACATTGTGTTTGAGTCTGATGCAAAATGCAAGCAGTAAATTTGACCATGATAGCAATGGTTCTGCAAAGATGTTGTATTGATTTTGTTAGAATAACTGAGAGGGGGGTGAATTAGTTAGAATCAGTTTCCTCACAAATTATCCTACAGTCCCAAATTTCTCCAGATGTATACCAAAATGAATTCAATCATATAAAACTCAGCTCGGTGAAAATGTATTTTGTAAACTTATACTTTCATCAATAGTGTTTACCGAGTGTCAATAAATTAATGTACTGTGATTACTGATCTAGGTCAATAAAATAAAGTGTAAAGTAAAATAACAATCCACAACATTCATACACATTGACACATAGATTTTTAACGTGGAAACCCTATTAAGGGAAAAACCACCTGGGACCGGTAACCCAAAATAATTTCAATCTTTTGAAGTGAGCTCAGTGAGGAGCCAACCCTGTCAAAGGTTACAATGCACACTGTTAAATGTGACCTTGTTAGAGGATTTAAAACTAACAGCTCTCTCTTGGCCAGGTATTCACTATGGGGTCAACAAGAAAACAATCAACATTCTCTTAATGTTATAATAAGGACTCACTATCCCACTCGGTTAAGAGATTTATCTGTAACAATGGTTAAACTTATACAGTAATGATCTGATTCAAATACAACTCTAATTTGCAGATATTCAGATCTATTCTAAGTACATAATACCTCTGATCAATTTGTACTTCTTCAGTTCATCTCATACTTCATACTTGTTCTGCTTGGTAATCCTCTTTCCTCTGTTTGCTCGATTATGTCTGCAGAATAATGCTCGGTTATGTCTTTAACTAGTTTGATCAGTCATGCATAAAATTTGCATGTATGCATCAGGTGCATGTATGGTATATTTCCAAATGAATCTCTTGTCTCTTATATAGACATCATGTATCATCTAATTTTCATCCTTTAGATCTTGTCGCTTAATCTTCATCGTTCATTTTCCTGCTTGATCATTCCTCCGTAGTTGTGTTAAAACATGTTTCAATCTCTGTCGTCCGATTTTCATTGAATTTTCATAACCATTTGATCAAATAACAAACTTTATCTTTTACCTCAAAATCATCAATTGCTAGATCAACATCCAAGTCGGCCTCAATTAGAATTAATTGCTCAGTCTTAGTATTAACCGTATTGAGTCGACAATCCCTAGCTCGGTTATCACTGTGCTCAGTATACACTGTATTTTAATCGGTTATTATTGTCTCTCGGTGTATACAGAATTCTTCATTTACCGACCACATAAACATTGTTTGTTCCATATCTTTAATACATAACAAATGTTTTCCACCCTCTGTTCTTGGACTATTTTTATTGCAGGGTTGGCTCCTGATTTGGCTTTTCCCTCTTGTTCCTAACTCCTATTGGCGTGGATTTTACCCCTGTTGAGATGGGGTTCTCTTATGTGGCTTCTTGGAGGTGGAGTCCTTCTTAGCTTCATCTTTCTTCTCCTCAACTTCCTATTGAGGTGGAACATCCTATTGAGGTGGAGGCTCAACCTATTAAGGAGGTCTGCGACTTCTGGTTAGAGATTGTTTGGGGCAGTGTGTGGTCTCCTCCTCCTTTTAGGCATAGGAAGGCTTGCAGGAATTAGTTGGGGGCTAACTCTTTGGTTTTTAAGGTGGTGTGGGCTGTGAAGCGGGATCAGCCTAGGGCTGGTGGTTTTATGTTGGTGCCGGAAGATACTCTTTGCTTTGGGTATCTGTTCTGCCTCCAAAGTTGTGTTTTAGGAGATCCCTGTCTCTCCCATTATTACGGTTTAAGGGATTTATCTTTGTTGGTGGATGGGAGATGTTTGCAGGGGGAAGCTGAAAGTTTTCATGGACCCAGTCAGTTTGTTGGAAGTTCTATTAATGTTTTTCTAGTTTTCTCTTTGCTGGCAGCTGGGAGGAGTTCGCAGATGGATCTGAAAGTTTTCAAGGGCCCATTCTGTTTGATGGGTGTTTCTGATTAAGAACTACGGTAGGTTTGGGGGTAAGGATGCCCTATGATGTTGTTCTTTGGGGTTTTGGGTTCCATGTCAAAACCCTAGATTTCAGCTTGGGGAGCTTCACAACTCCAACAAACTTAATGGAGTAAGGCTTAGGCCTTTTCTTGGGCAGCTAGGATTTTAATGGTTTATCTTTTTTAAATGTTGTTTGTTGCTATTTATGGGCTGCTGGTTCAAAATGTATATCTCTTAGCAGTGTTTCTTCTTAGTCGGGTTCCAGATTCCCTCCAAAATATGTCTATATAGAGTTTCGGGACCCCTTCAAAACCTATTTTTACCTTAATCAAAAACAAATGTTTTCCACCATAATAACACTCAAATAAGTTGAAATCAATGACAATACATTAACTAATAATGTTTATCATCACTTTTGCAACTCGGTTGAATATCAACAAATGACTTCAAACATATAATCAGTTGTAGTTCATCAGATTTGTGGTACTCGAAGCAGGTTCTCTAACCACAATTCTCCTATTCCATGTACCAGAGGAGTATTATGTTTCAAAGGTTATTGAAGCTAGTTGAAACCATATCTCACTTGGGACATGATGCACCTCTGTTGGATTGCATGTTTCACAAGTATTCAATTCTAAAATATATGGATCCCTATAAAAGCAGGCAAAATTTCTCGGTGATATTGGACGATATGTGATTAGTTCTCTTTCTTGTATTAGGCTTTGTGCAATCAATCCAAAAGATCTTTCTTCTTCATGAATCCTATGAATGTCCACATGTTGAAAGAAGTTATCAATTACAACAGTCCTTTGTCGCAACATTTCTGCAAATGAGTTGAACAATTATTAAAAAGCATACTAACAATGCAAAAAAAAAATTATATTTAGAATTTACATTCAACTTCACATTCAATCTGTAATAATAAATACTTAGTATTTACTTTAAAGTGAAAATCTATTAATTTTTTTACTATGTGATTTTAAGAAAATAAATTATATTTAAGTTAAATAAAACAAAATTCAAATTCATCATAATGATAAATGGTAAACTCTGATTTGAACTCAATCTTACATAAAATAAATGTATTAATAACTATTCTTGTAGACGTTAATAACTATTTTTTTAACTGTGTGATTTCAAGAAAATAAAGTATATTTAAGTTAAATAAAACAATATTCAAATGTATCATAATGATAAATGTCAAACTCTTATTTGAACTCAATCTTACATAAAATAAAAGTATTAATAACTATTCTTGTAGACGTTTTGTTGAGCATAGTCAGTTTCTCACAATTGGAAACTGTACTGGTTTTTTTTAAGTCGAAGCATAATATCATAAACACTGGATAAATAAGTAGTTCACATTTATTGCCTTTTTTTAATAAAATTTGAATTTATAACTATGCATTTCCAGTTTAGTGTACTTCAAAATAAGTCAATTAATAGAGGTGTTGTGCTTACAATTAAGGTGTAGTGGTTGGAGTAGTATTTGATAATTTTGCCAAATGCACCTCCTCTTCTTTTCGTCGAGCTACATATGGGTTTTGTTGCATGTGGCATATCTTTCAAATGTGAATGTTGGTTGGATGCGGAGGTTCCCAAGCTCTCAAACTCTTGAAATAGATGTGAATGTAAGGCGTTGTCTGTCAATGTTGTTAATATCAATTGTAGCTTTTTGAAGTGTAAGCCCTTATGATTTGTGTATTGTTATGGCCCATGCCATTTTTAATTGTATTTGGTGGTGCATTCCTCTAATGATTGGGATTATTGGAGTATACTTTGGGTTGTTGTTGTCCCAAGGTGGACCATGTACTTTTGAAATTCAACAACAACAAACAGTGGTACTTGAGGTGGTTTTTCTCCATCATTGTATACAATTGCTTTTACCTATCCAAGTGCACCATTAACGAGCCCAACTTGAACCCATATATTTTCACAGAGCATGACATCTTGACCAATACACAAGAGGATCTTAGATTGAAGTTGTTCTTCATTTGCATTTGAGCAGGGTGATCCTTTAAGTTGCTCTGCATTGGATAGTGCAATTGGCTTTGCTAAAGATAGAAACACGTGTTTGGTATGCATTAAGACCATTTCATTTGTTGAAAGAGATGTATGGATGGGAGAAAAAGTTTTTTTTCATATGATGCAATTAATGAACTTTATCTTGACATTAGAAGTTGCCAATTTGCAATTGTAGGTGTTGCATTCCGTAAATTTGAAAGGAGTGCACGGAATTGAATTTGAATAGGAGTGTCTCCTATTTGGCAGAAAATTTTATCCAGGGTAACAGTGTTGAAGTTGTGCCATAGTGTGCCACCATAGGATTTTGAAGGATTCATTGGAATGTCTTTAACTAGTGGCAATTGTCCCAAGTCACCAAATATAATAATAGAGCGTCCTCCAAAAGGAATGTGATTTTAAGTTGGGAAAGCTTGGCGTATCCTCATGTCAATTTTTTCAAGTAGCTTAGGCCCTATGAAACTCATTTCATCTATTATAATGTAGTGAATGTAGTACGCTCCCTTGGAAATTTGCAAGAGCTTGTCCTTGTAGGGGTACCATTTCTTTGATTGGTATTCGTAGTGAGGAATGAATTGTTGATACTTGTATGTTGAATGTTGAGACGCCTATTGGTGCGAGGAGGAGCAATGGAAATTGACCACTTGGGGCTGAGTTGATCATCATTGTCTTTATTGTTGTAATAAGGCGTGACTTTCTCGTGCCTATTGTGCCTTGTATAAGTAGCTTAAGGGGCGGTTTAGGATGCTCGATTGTAGGTGTCGTAAAACAATTGCATATGCTATTTTTGGTTTGTAGACAACATAGTTTGTGTATGGTTATTGCAATTTTGGAGGACTTGAAACATGGTACAGTTACTTTTAATTAAAATAGCTGTTATTTGTTTTTGTGATTGATTGAATTCTAAATCTACCCAATTATTGTTCAAGTCTATTTCTTGGTTACCAAGCATATCAATTTAATTTAGGTGGATAGGTAGACCTGGGTACAATCCTGATAAGACTTTCCGTTCATTTGGTGTATTTTCATGCAAAATGTTTTCATTTCTTATTGTGCTATCAATTTCGTCTTCTTGTTCTAGCTCAATATTAGTTCTACGCACATGCCAAGGATGGTATTGGTTTATAAAAACTCCCAATTGTGTTTTATCTCACATGATGTTGATCCAATACTTGTTTGAAGGTTGCAAAATGGTTTGTATAGAACTAATTCACTCCAAAAAAATGCTTCAAAGATATTGTCTTCCTTTGAAGGTGTTAGCACTGTATCAAATTTTTTTTGAATCCCTTGGTCTTGTCAGTTTGAAATATATTTCATCCTTAGTCGCTAAGTCGCGCTGGTTTTATATCAAGGTTTTTAAGTTGTGCGAGTAGGCGACGAGCTGTTTTTAAAAAGGTAAATCGCGCAATCGCGAGCTGTTTGAGTCG
>MU228055.1:22283-48312 GCA_018584345.1 Thuja plicata | reverse complement strand
TTTAAATCAAAATCTTTACTTTCAGTTTTGGTCTATTTCAGTAAAAGTTACAGTGAATATTTTCTGTAATTCCACCAGTAACTAGCTTGAATAATTCAGTGATTTCATTATTCTAAAAGCTGTTAAGGGTATTCCCGCCCGAGTTTGTGGAACTCAAAGTGCAGAAGGTTTCAAGACCTTGTTTCTGTTGTTCTATTCTATGCTGAATCAGTGTTAGGGATAAATAGAGTGAACCCTTGAGGGGTATTTACATATCAGCAAGAAAAGGAACCAACAGAAGGGATGGTTGTGAAGCGTGGAGAGACTCAGACAATAGCTATAGTGGGGCACTTTGTCCATTGGTTTTTTCTCCTTGTAGCATTGAAGGTCCATTGTTGGGTGACCTCTATAAGTGATGAGGACTCTAGGTGTGTAGGGCGTGAGATGTAGGATTCAATATAGTTGGGGTATGTTGTATCCGTTGCTGGTGCAATTGGTATACGTAGTAGGTTTTTTGGGTTGACATTTAAAGATATAAATTTCCTACTAGATATGGAGAGTGGAAGTTTGAGCAAGAGGTGGAAATTTTCCTGGGCACCAATGTCACAGTCTATTAGGTTTTCAAGTAGCATTCTTTGAAAAATAATTGGGGCTAGTTTTTTAGAGTCAAACCTTGTTGAAATGCAGGACAACATGGCATGGTACATTTCTAATTTATTTTCAGCCTTTGCTGCATATTTTGCAATGTACTTGACAAGACAAGACATGTTGGAAGTCTACATTAGCTCACCATATGGATAGTATTCGTAGGTTGTGTAGGTTTAGGTGATCATCATTACGATTTGGGATGTGGGCAGGCTGGCCATTGTCATTTTTGTAGAGTTTTGATTTGTCTTGTGTGGTCCACGATGCTCTGTAGCAACACAAAAGAGAAGCCCCTTTCATCCTTAGGCATGTTTGGGTGGTACATCTTGTGTGTCGTTACACATGATTTAGAAGCTTGATGTAGTCACCTTTCAGGGTTGGTAGAAGCAATCAATTGTGTGTCTATTAAACATGGATCATCAACAATTGATCGATGAATTTTTTGATTCCGCAACTGAAGACTTTGTGGGTTCCATGCAAAGACATATCTATCAATAAAGTCAAGTGCATTTTGGATGGATCAAGTATCATTCCATTGTAATTTCCCAATGTTTGGTGCATGTCGTAGCCAAATGAATCCATGGATATGTGTAGATCCTGTGTTGTCATTCATACCTGAGAGTCTGTTTCTTTAGTAATTACTGTGAGGTAAAATAAACTTGAAAGTCGAATGGAGGGGAATTTGTACCTATGCCAATGATATGTTGCACCAAGAAGCTTATCTAGGACCTCCTCATGAAATGTTGTGAATCTGTGGTGCATATAGAGTGTTGTTAGGTGGGGATTGTCGATTATATTTTGTAACCGCCAACTTGTTGCAGCATTGAGGATTGGTGGTGAGGTGGTTGGCATGATCTTGTGCAAGTCTGGTCATTTAGTATCTATTACACTGAGTATGAAAAAGAGAGTTGGGCACCCTATTTGAATCACCGTGTAAAAAATCTCTCCTCATTATTTACTCCAAAATGCTTGTGTGCCACAAATTGATGAGCTGAAGTGCATGAGTTGGTTGGCAAGCTTGTCATCAAGCATGTCCTTCAACCTTTGACGCAGGTCATAAATTGATGTAGCTACCATACCATCAAGTTGTTTACGAACAAATACAGATGTTGTTGCTTGACTTTGATGGTGTATAAAGATATTAAGTATGAAGTACCTAAATCATGGGTGTTGCCCAAATCTATTGTCATGATAATGCAAGAGGTGGTGAGCATATTCATCCAGGTTTGCCTTGAGGGTACAGAGTTGGAAATGCAATTGCAAACAACCCTTCTGTTGTGTATTCATTGATGGGAGATGTAGAAATTGATGGCCACTGTATATCTGGAACTGGTTGTCATTCCCCTAGGTGTAGTAATGATCATACCTCTTCTATTTCTCTTCTTACAGTGGGAAGGTTTAGCACAAATGATGTGGCTTGCATAATTTCTTCTATTTGATCTTCATCATTTGCATTTATTGATGTAGATAGAATATCAGTAGGATCTACATTTGAAGTGGTTGTGTACAAAAGGTCTTTAATGTCAGTGGAATGATTCGGCAAAGATGATAAAGCTAATTCATCTAACTGTACATCTCTGTAAAATGGGTCATTGTTTATTTTGTATTATAGTGTTTCATAAACACGACTTCTACTAACATAGAAGTTATATTTTTTATGCCCAATATTTTCTTTGTTGACTATAATTATGTCCAAGTCATCTACTCACCTTGGAAAAAAAGATGTTATTATGGTATTGTCCCGAGGAAAACATATTGTGTGCCTATTGTATTTCAGTTGGCCACCTCTTGCATAAGTAACCTGAAGAATAGGGTTGATTCTTGCAATCAACATCTCTTCAATTTGAGTAAGGACTTGTAAACATTTAGGTTGTTCACCAGGGTCCATATTATTCTATTTTGAGAATTGATTTCCATGTTTTTTCTGATATGCATCTATAACAATTGGTTGACTCATTTGATTGTCTTGTTTTAATTCCTGGATATCTTTCCATGCAAACTCTGCATGTTGTAAAAGTAGAAATGCTATCCAATTTGGAATTGAAATGATTCCTTGTTGTGAAATATTATTGAGAAAAATATAGAGAGTATATCTACTCTAGTGGGGTGACCTAAGTGGTATTGTGTATTTGTGGTATATCTGATTCTAGATGGATTCTTGTAGGTGACGTTGGTAGTGTAGAAGAGGTTGTTGCATGAACAAGGCTTTGGCAAGTCTCTCTTTTTCTTTTGTTGATGATGTTCTTTATAGCATGGTACCTTATTCTTCATTTTTTATTTCTTTGAGAACACTTTTCTTGTTCGTTATCATTGGGTAAGTCCACTTATATATATACGCCCAAGAAAGAGGATTTGATATACCTAAAAGTAGTGTTTATGCAATTAGATTCTTATATATTTTATAAAAGGAGTTGTAACTAAAATAGATGACGAGGAAAATTATCTAAGAGTTGTGTTTAGAGGTATGAATATGTGTATAAAAATTGTAAGTAGAATCATTAATAGAAGTCCCAACCTGTAAAAATGAACGCTTGTAAGATTTTTTTATGATTGTATTTCTATGTAACATTCAAAAGTAAGATATTAAAAATAATATGTATAAGTATTGTATGTGTTTTTTTGTTCTTGTTTAACTTTCCATGGCATATTTAAAAATATGATTGATCTGAATGGGAGTCTTATTTGAGGTAATCAAATTCTTTAGTACGCTAAATGATTGTATGAGTAAAGATTTAAAAGAGAGTGGAAAAATACTATAGTTGGTACTTGTAAATGTAGTAAACATGTTACTGACAAATTTTCTTGTATAACATTAGAAGAATTTGAACAAGAAAAGGTGCATGCGTAATATATTTTTTTGTTGTTGGAAATATAGCACATACACATATAGTATTTCGCATTTCAAGCACAAACTATTTTTTATTTGTGGGAAACAATAATGGAAAATTACATTTATCATTGTAGGGGATGAAAAACTTTCTATATAAATAGCACTCTAGTATAAACTTTTAAATTTTGATATTTAACTATACATAATGAGATCCATGTTCCAATTGTATGCAAGCTTCAAGGTTGTAACGACAATGCTTTGTGTTTCTTCACCCCCAAAAGGATTCATTTTGATGGTAAGCTCAAAGAGAAATTGACAATTTATAATATTGTCCAAAATGTACTTTGTAGCATCAGGCTCTGCTAGTAGGAGTTGGAAATCTTCTGCAGGTACTTCCAACAAATCAATGGAGGGCCCTTCAAATGCAGTTACCTTTAGAAATTCTCCTGTAGCATCTTGCAAGTCCATCTTGAGCATGTAGTTGTATCCACAGTTAGAGAGCTCAACAGAACATTTGGGGCACTGAAATTTGTTTGTTGAGTAGTGAACAACCTTTTTCTTGCATTTCTTGTTGCCCACTACTAGTGGACATGAAAGGTAGTAGAACTTGTCCAAATGCAATTTAGTGATTTTTTCTTGTAAACAAATAGGTTGTGTGTTGGATAATTCTTTTTTGACAATGGTAGAGATATTTATTGGATCAACAAACTTGGGTGGGTAGCTATGGCCTTTTGACAAGGATATAGAGGGTTGGTCATTCCCTACATTTGTAAACCATATTTTTAATGCATATGCTTCAGGAAAAGTAGGATTGATTACAATAGAGGTTGAAAAGGTGCTATCAAGTTTTTTTCCATTTCATGATATTAGACGTGCAGATTTGATCAAAATTATTACTAGGGTTTGTTGGGTGAACATATCAAAGATTTTTTTCCCTTCAACTTCACAATGGTGTCCCCATAGTGTAATATCTATGGAATAGTTTGAAATGTATTTTATTGTTGTTGTGCATTTCTTAGTGTCAGTTCCATTTTTTTGCGTGTGGTTGATGGAGGAGTTATAGATACAAGTATCCCTATGACATCTACTAGGGAGTCGATGGGAAATGTATCTAGAAAATCTATGCTCTTAAAATGGAAGAATGCTTGGGTATTGCAAAGACTAGACAAGTGGAAGGAGTTATGATTGATGAGCTTAACAGTACTATTTAGTATGGGTTTGTGGAGCTGCTATATTTTGTATCTACAAGTTTTATGCAACCGCCAAAAATATTGTATAGAGAACCAGGGTGGACAACATCGTAGAACTCATCTACGAGCTCACTAAAATAAGTTACATGTATTCCAGATGTGTCTTTATCTATGAATTCTAAACCAAATACTTTTCCTTCACGAGTAGCATTTTTGTATTCACGGATTGGTGTTTTCCCTAATGCTTGACCTCAATGGACCAATGCCTATGATATGGATTCAATGATTTAATGGGGAGTGGTTGAAAAGGAGCCTGGTTTTGTACAAAACACTCTGTAGTTGAAGAAGGGCCTAAGGTATGTTCAGAGGGTGAAGGTCAAAGGTAGTCAGTAACCTGAAGGAGTGGAATTGAGCTTCCAACTATAGGTGCATTGTTTGAGAAGATTTCAAAGTCTTCGATTAAGAGTGCCCTGCAAAGAAAAAAGAGTGACAATTTAGGAAGGAGTTTTAGTTTAGAAATTAAGAACTTTAAGATTCTAGTGTTAAAAAAGGGCTTACGTAAAGTTATGGAGCATCTTGCAACAATATGTCTTGAGGCAAATAATTGAGCCCTTCACCAAAGCCTCTTCAATGACAATATCTTTGAATTTGTTTGGTAGTAGTGTAGAATGGGAGTGTTCACCATCAAAGAGTTCCAGTCGGTATTTGGTACATGTACAATGTGTTTGTTGGATAGTATGTATAAATGTAACTTGTAAGTATGGATTTGTAATAGGCATGCCTACAAGAATCTTAGCAAGTGCGCCTATCAATAAATTCACCATCATGAAGTACACTCTAAAAGGAAATAAGTAGCCTACAAGTGCAGGTAAATTTTATGGTTAGGTTGTGGCAGACTTAGTATTAGCAAAATGTAGATCAATTTAGGCGAAGTAGTTTGAGCACGTTATATTCATATAGATGTTTTTAAAAGAAAACAACATGTTCTTAGTTAAGTTGTTGATATACTCTTCATTTTCCCAGGTAGAAAATAAATGTGCTCGAGGACTTACGTTAGTTTTGTTTTTGTTAAAAAGTGCATTGTATACCATTATCTCTCTATAAACAAGCCAATTGAATAATAAACAAACTGTGGAAAAGTACACTCTTTTGAGGAAAACTTAATTGAAAGACATTTATTTATTTATTGTACCAAAAATTACAATCGCGTCTATAGATAGGTTACATAGTGCAAAAATAGAAGCTTTTCTATTTACAATAGATTTTCAACTTAAACGATTGTTCTTGAACTACTTAGTGGAAGGTAAGACAGATGATCACTTTGTGTTCAAGTATGTCTCATATGCCTCAACTATAGAGGGTATTGCACCACCTGTGTAATATCGATCATAATACATCTCTTTCATGAAGGTGCAGAGGTTCTCCAACTCTATACAACTATCTTGAAGTACATATTGACGTATTTTTCTTCGACAAGTGGCAATTGGGATCCAACTTTGAAGTTCTGCACAATATCATGATAATTGGTCGACAAAATCATAGATAGAGACTGGACATTGGTTGCAAGACTTGTTGGCTAATTCACCAAGCAACATGATTCTTATAGTATGGTGGCTACTGCGATTGGATTTGAGGAGTTGCTAATATTCTTTGTTCTGTCTCCACTTACGACTTCAATGATTTCATGATTATTCATATTTGTTGCCTTTTCATGAGAGAAATGAATGTAAATATGGTATAAGTTGTAATTCTAAGAATAATCGTGTTGGGCAAAAGTTTTTCCTTTCATTTAAAAGTATTTAAAATAATTATACCAAACAAGCATTTAAATATGATCTTAATCTGTAGTAGGAATAATTGGTGATAAAACTCTTATAATTATTCTTATATCAATGATTATTATAATGATTGTTCTATTAGTCATTCCCGAACCAACATCTTTGTTCCACCCTTGATATTGAAGTTAATTAAGGGGGATAATCTATCGTAATTTATGGTTAAAAAACTAAGATAATCAATGTTGTATTGCCATTAACCTTTATCTTAAGCCTTATCGCAAGCATCAAGGTGGAATCTATAATCCTAATAGGTAAACACGACCATAATCTAATTTCTAAACAATCCTAACCATAATAATGACATAAACTGTAACGATTATCCTAACCCTAACCATAATAAAAACACTTACTTTACAATAAAATTAATCACATTCCTATATCTACCCTCAATCCTAACCTTAAACCTAAGTAAAATCCTAATTCTAACCATTATACTAATAATGATGTAACCCCTTACCCTAATCATAATTGTAACCCTAAGCCTATTCACAACCCTAACCCTAGCCCTAACATGATCTCTATCCCAAACATTAAATTGCAATCTTAAAGAACTTCATAAATCCTAACTCTAACCATGGTTTAAACCTAAACTCTTATATTAACCCTAACCCTAAATATTAATCTTAATCTTTAATTCTAATTATAAGTACGACCATAATATAAACCTTAAGCCAAATCATAATAGTTATGGTAACCCCTAATCTTAATCCTAAACAAGATCACGACTCAAACTCTAAGCACAATCTTACACTTAAACATGACAAAAATTTAGAAAAAATAGATTCAAGCCTAATGTGAGTAAGTATGGTATCGTGGATTGTGGAGTTTAGCTTCGAAACAAATCCCTAAAAATTTCAGAACTTTTTATAGTTGCAAAAAAAGATCAATATTTAATACGTACAATTATATTATACATAATTTATTTTATATTATGTTTAATATATAAAATATCAATAATATAATGTCTTATTTATATGCAGGAATTTTAAAAATAGAATATAATTTTTTAAATCTAAAAATAAATATAACATAATATTATAAAATATATATTTTATATATTAATAATATATCAAATTCTATTTATCTTGAATAATTTTTAATATAGATATAACAAATAATTATAAATAGTACCGTAATATTAAATTAAAAATAATTTTATATATAACTTATAAGTTTACGAGTAAGTTGCATGAACATCATATTGTATTTTAGGAAAAACAAAACTTTATAATTAGTAGAAAGTGCACGTGCATACTATACACGTGAATTAGGAATAAAACTTCCAAAGTTAATTGGTTCCCCATCTAATATCTTGACATTACGTTGAATAAGGTGTTGAACATTCTGCTTGGAACTTGCAAGCTCCCCTGAAGACTCCAACACTTATATTTAATTCTTTCAAATCCATATTCTCAAGACCACACTTTCACCTCAGAGGCGGTTTCTATTTTCTACACACACAACATTCATTTCCTACACTTAAAACTTTCATTTTCTCAAATCAAAGCAGGGCCAAGAGTCAAACAAACCCCTTTCAGCCCTTGGAATCTATATATTGTCTCTTGAAAACCACTAAGAACAGAGTACGATAAGGATTTTCATAGAAAACCCCATAAGTTATTTGTGCTTGTATTGTGGTACACTATTTGTGACTTCATTAGCTGCTTACTGAGAATAAATTGGATGGACAATAGCCAAAAATTTAACAGTGGGGAACGAGAAACAAGAGGTTTGTACAATTCCTTTTCTATTATTTTGGGCATCATTCTCCAAAGGCCCTAGAGTTTTGAGATTCTTTTGAGTCAATCAATTATATGTTAAGGATGGTATGTTGTGTACAAACTAGGACTCCTTTAATAGCTTTGTGCGAAAATTTGTTGACTTTGAAATCAGCTTGCCTATTCCTATAGAGCAATTAGACAAGTTAACATTTAAGGTAAGTATAAGTGTATTATTGGTATAAATTGCATGTGTTTGAGATTTCATAAATAAACCTATGTAATGCACATGAATTTTGAAACCATTTCATTTTTTTTTTAAACCATAAAATTAAATTAAGCTACAACAATTAACTATGATTTCATGCTATTATTTTTTGTTCAAAGCTACATCTTGTTAATTAGGTTTTATTTTTCAAAATTTCTAGATTTAATGAATAGTTATGTTTTATTTTACAAATGAATATTATTACAACCACAAATATGTATATTGACTTTAAAATATGTTTAAAAACATAAAATGAAATCTTTTTTTTTCTGATTTAGAGCATGTAGGACAATAGTTTTTTTTTCTTGAGTTAACATGCACATATAAATTAGAGGATTATATTATTATTTATATTAATATTAAATTAATATTGTTAAGTTACTATAGTATTATACTATTTGACTATTATCATATAAAGAATAATTCCAATATCTTGTCGTTAAACAATTTTAGTATTATAGTATTTGATAAAACAAAGATCAAAAGGATTTGAAATACTCTTTATTAACATGGTATCTTCATTTTGTAAATACTTAGTTGACTTCTCCATTTATGTGAACTGAAGTCATTAGACACGAATAAAGACTCCTTTATCCTCTGCCATCAATGTTTCTTGAATATTAATTGAGGAACATAATATGTAATATTAATTTAATCTCTCATATAAAATATGTTACATATATTAATTATATATTATATCATATTTCTATTTTATTATTTCGTAAAAAGAAAGAAAATAAATATATTATAATATAACATATAACAATATAATTCATATTGTAAAAATCTACAAAATATAATAATTACATACCTAAACAATAAAATTATTTATTTTTTATAACAATTATTATCAACCTAAAATAATTTTAATATCCATCTAGTTTAAAAAATAAAACTAAAATGAATATAAAACACAAATGCAACAAATATAAAATATAAATGTTAACAAAAGACTAAGTATATACAATAACCTAGAAAGCATACTATGCAGTAAGTTATACATAAAAATCGTGTAGCTTTCCCAAGCGAACTCACAATTTTTAACTTGTGCGGTGTAGATTAATTATGTAGAAAGGAGGGCACTCTAGACAATGTTTACATATACTAATCTCTCTATATGTACATATAACAATAGAATGAAAAATAGATTATTAAAAATCATAACTATCCAAGCCCTACGATAATGCTGGCACGGTTTGCTAGACACTAATTAATTGTATTTTGCAAATTGAAAACCTTACTTTCTCCTATGCAAGCATCGAGATGCGAGGCCATACAAATAGTGGTGTTGTAGATAGTTAGCTACTCTTGGACGTTACGAAACATATCCCTAGTTTGAATTGTCAACTCTCCTCGAAGACTACGAAGTAGATACCTAGTTTGCATGGACTGCATGTTGTAGATAGATGTAGTAAGTTGCTTGGACTATTGGTTTTTAGGGTTTTAAGTGTTTTGCATGCAGTAGATAGGTGAAATTTCTATATAATACTATTATATATATATATATATATATATATATATATATATATATAAAACAGGGAATTTCTCAGAGTCCAATCAGTAAGAGTGCCTCTGAGAAATTTTGGGAGTACAAAGGCACTCTTGTTGATGGAAGGTGAATATATGTGAAGAGATTTAAGGGCGTTAGGCAGAGAGAAGAAGAGGAGTTCAATCACAAGGTTCAGGTGATCAGATGGTGTATTAATGTGGATTGTTATTGGATGACATTTTTTTGGTCTACCCACAAACACTCAGCCATTTCAAACGCTGCATCCACCAAGTGCAAGTAAGTTACAGAAATCATGAGCAACGTTGAAGGCCGAACAAAGGAACATTCCAAAGAAAGGATTGATTGATAAAATGCCTCAAAGAGGTGTTATCTTAGAGCTTTAACTGGAATGTGAGGAATGTAACATTATTGGCAGGTATGTATGCGAATGTGGAAGCACATACAAGGCACTAGGACTGTCGTTTGAAAAAAAAACCTCAAACAAATATGGTCTCATGCTCTGCTTTAATAGCAAACTACGCACAAAGGGATGTGGTGAATAGATTTTAAATTATTCAACCTCTGTGTTACATGTTTTTTGGGGGCAGGGCCACTCAGTATGGTAAAGCATAAAATAGAGGTGAGCAACAATCAAGCACATGACCAATTCATAATAGAGTCACTTAAAAATGCGATAGAATGCCTTAATGATGATTTTAACACCATGATTTACAGAATTTCAACAGGAAACAGGTAAATTTTTGCTTTCTTTTGAAGATAAATTTCTTGAGTACAACTGGTATTCATCTCCTATATTATATGTAGCAACATGTGTGTTAAGTTTAAATTATAATCAATGTTAGTTTTTTAACTAATCCCTCCTCATAGGTCAATCTTAGTCCTATGCTTGTAGCAAAAAATGAGGGACATATCACTACGAGTAACCAGAGAGGAAGGATAAATATAGGGAAAATAGATAATTATCTGATAAAATGGAAATGAGGGCAGCTACATAACAAGAAAAGGAGAAAATACCTGGTCCAGAAGAAAGTGCAGCAATGAACCTCCAAGAAGAAAGTGTAGCAATGAACCTCCAAGGAAAAAGTGCGGCAATGAACCTCCAAGCAAAAAGTGCAACAATAAATCTCCAAGCAAAAAGTGCAACAACGAACCTCCAAGAAAAGTTGTAAGTAGTTTCAACATAAAGCACATATAAATTGGGAATGAGGCAACAAAGTATTTATAGGGATCCTAAGTCGGCAAGAATTTTTGGGAAGTAATTAGCCACCATATTTCTAAGCCATATTGTAAGTCAAAAGTTTGTATTGAATTCCAATCAAATCTCATTAAACAAGAAGCCTGCATTAACAATTGTGAACCATATATGTCATGACAACTTCAAAGAAAGCACAATATGTCTCAGACAAACTAGACCATCTTAACCGAGAAGATGGACATTGAGGATGCATACAACATTAATGGGGTTCAACATATCTACAACATGGTATAGGTGGATATCATCCTTTTCAAATAAATGTCAATCAAATCTCATCAAACATGATGTGTCTACCATAATAATACTTTGACAAACTGGGTGGGTGATGGTTCAAGTCGGTGCAAGGTCAAATCAACTAAGAATGTAGGGTGGATGGCTAACAATGCTTTGATGGTACCCACTACCTCTCAACATTTTCCAACCGTCCATCAAAGAAAATAGGTCGGGGCATTCCAAGATGGAAACGCCCACGACGTAATAATAAATATATAATGGAGAATGTGTATGGAAAATGTTACTAGCAACTGTTTAACTAAAATAAATTAATTTGCTAAGTTTATGATAAAATTGTAAGTTAAGTTGTGTGAAATGAAATAAATTAAGTGGTCTTAATTGGAAATCCAAAGTTAAGGTTTTAGTCAATTGACAACCTAGAAGATGCTTCACGTTAAGGTTTCTATTTGAGATCATCTCCCTCCATCTCCCATGCACCATCATATTCTTTTGTGCTTAAAAAAGAGACTATCAAGCATGCATATTACTTTTCCCCTCCAAGCTTAATGCATGTGGAAACACCTTTTTTCCAACCTCCCTACATTTATTTCTTCGCTTCGGTCTTGGAAAGTTGTGTTTCTCGGGCTTTCCTCGTACCTAAATATCATATCATCTCCCACACTTTCTATGTCATTCAATGGAAAGCCTTGATAATCTATATGAATCTCCCCCTCCCCCATTTTAGTCTTTTTCAATCCTCCCTCTAGGCCAACCCTAACCTACATGCCACTTTAGGAGAGATACAAACTCAATTTAGCGCTTTTCAGGCAAGAATGACATGTGTTGATTGTAGGAATAATAAGATTGTGCTCCTCCAAGTGGTTGACTCTATGCATGTGAGTTATATTCGGGATGTTGAACCTTTTGTTGATTGATTTTTTCATTGTGATGGTGTAGTTATGATTGGAGATTGTTCATTGATGAATGTTAGTAAGATAGATATAAAAGGTACCAGACATCGTGACAATTCATGTAACATTCAACTATAATATTTCTACTTTAAAATGGAAAATTTTGATTTTATTATGTAGACTTTTGAATGAATGTAAATCGGTGTTCTATTTGTATTAAAAAAGATAACATGAGAGTAGATGAAGTGAAGGCCACATGCAAAGGGCATAATGTTTTTCCCTATATTTGAGATTACTTTCATTGTGTTGTTTATTCTATAGTGTTACCACTTATAGGACCAAAAAGTGATCATCTTTCCATGTTGGTTACCTTTATTTTTGTGTAGTTTTTTAACAATATAGTCCTATTTTTTGCAGTTTTTTGGAGGCAACTTTCTTGTTGCCTCTGTCACCATGATGTGATATTTTTATATTTTGTAATTTAATGTAATTAATTCTATAATTTTTGTCATCCAATAAAAATATTACCAAATGATATCTTGCATTTAATTTAATTTTAAAATTTTAAATATTTATATGTAAATTATTTTTTCAAGTTTAATTTATTTATATTAATGAAATTTATTTTAAATTCTAACCAACTTATTTGTATTTAATATATTATTGAAGGTAACTTCTCTTTTGTGCATTTTATAGTGTTTGTTTATATATTTATATAGTGGGCTTTTCCTTTTCATTCATTGTTAGAAGCAGTAAAAGTTTAAGGAAATTAAATACCTTGAAAACTATTGTATAATGATAATATTTGTTCACAACCTCCTTACCAATAAAAATGTTTATATAATCAAGTAAATATTGATCTAACAACTTCTCTTTCAAATGTATTCTAACAATTTTGATATATATTTTTATGAAATGAAATCTAAGTGTGAGATTGAATTTTGATCCACGCCATACAAAACAAAAACTAATGTTGAATTAAATGTGCACAAATATGAGATGTGAAATTGAAGAATTAAATGAGCATATATATGATGCAATATCAACATGTGTAATGAAACTATTGGACATTATGCATCTAACATGTTTAATAATTGTGAAGGCTTTATGAATATTTTTAAAATAATCTTAGGTGAAAGTGTAAAATTTTAGATAAGAAGTTATGGCAATTATATGTAAAAAAAAAAATTAGAATTTAAAAAATATATCATGCAAGTTTTCACATGAAAAGTAAAATCTCTAAATCGTCAACCAAGATTATTATTTATTGTAGTCTCTACAATTTTCAATTCCATGAGATTTTCCTTGAGTAAAGCTTATATTTTATGGAGAAATACTCATTTTAGTCTTGTAGCTATACTTTGTTATTCCATAAAATATTCTTAAAATAAATATAAGTTTTAAACCCCTCCCATGGGATTATGTACTATAATATGCTAGTATAAGACATAATGAATGGGTTGGTAGTCTTGGGTGAATATTTTGCAATTGACTTGAATCCATAGATTACAAAATGGTTAATCTGCCACATTATAGTGAGATAAAATCTCTCATCTCAGAAAGGGGAGGCTCCCTTCTTATTGCTACTAGACACAATTAAGCACTTAACTAAGTTTATTTACACTAAGCTAATAACTAAATGTGACACTCCTCATTTTCTCTTATTTCAAAAAAATGGTCTCTTACTTATGACAAACTTCAATACAAACTTATAACCTCTAATATAGTTCACTGCTAAGCACTAACCATGGCAATAATTTTGATATACAAAAGTTAGATGAAATAATCAAAAGAGTGTATACCAACACATTCAAGTAACCAATAAATTCACAGTAGCACAAATACTTTTTTTACTTCCTTTAAAGATTTAGAAACATGGAGGAAATATATTTGTAACTCGGAGACTTCAATATGCACCATAACCCAAAACACATAAACATAGAAGAAAATTATAGCTCAAATACTTTAATTCTATCTCCAGTTTAAAGGCTAAAGAAAACTTCCAAATTCAACGACGTAGCTCAAACACTACAAAATCGCACATGAAAACTCCTTCAAATAAACTAGCAACACAACACTATCTCAAATCAACTTAAGGTCATGTAATAATAATGACATGAGAACATTATCACCACATAAGAAACTGATTTAACTCAAATATTTAATGCAAATGGCTCCTTTTATTGATTTAAATATAATTTGCAAAATAAAGTCTCAAAATGTTGCTCAAACGACAAAGTTTTGTTGCATATCTTTAAAGATAATATTTACAAAAGATATTCTTCATATATAGAGAGGAGAGCTTATGAGCAAACTAAGGGAAAGTACAACTAACATAGCTGAGTCATACTTAAATTTGACATGTGTTATTCTTACGTGTAATTATGATTTTTTATTTTACATGTAAAATATCATTAAAAAAATTACATAATGCATATGGAAAATAAACTAAGTTTTCATAGACATTTCTTCATTATCATCATCCTTCTTTAAAAAATATTCATATCATTGCAAGGTAGCATGTACTTTAGTTTCTTATGGTCCCTATGCATTATTAGAGATGGCTCAAAGAAAGCTATAGAATCTAGAATTAGGTTGCAGTAATAAATTGGAGATTCTGCTTCCACAATGTGGAGGAAAAACTAGCTAATGTAGAGAAAGTTGTAGTTCAAGTTTTACAACCCAAACTACATGTGGTAATGTAAGAGTGGAAGTGCATGTCAGTTGGGTTTTAAAATCTAATTGACAAGTGTGAAGGATTAATGCAAGTGCAAAAAGTTATAGATCAGGTTTTAAAACCCAACTTTCATTTAGGTATGCAACATTGTGCAGATTGGGTTTTAAAACCCAACTTGCAACTAGGTGTTATTCAATGGAAGTTGCACATTAAGTTTTAAAACTCAATGTGCATGTGATTGTGATGCTAAGGTAGGGTGCACATCAAGTTTTAAAACCCAATGTGTATGTTTTGGATGTGTAAAGAAGGTTGCATATCGGGTTGTAAAAGCTAATGTGTGTGAATGCTATGTAAGGTGATGCAAAGGTGATCAATACAAATTAGGTCTTAAAACCTGATTTGCAACTTAAACATGTAGGGGGATGATGACATTAGGTTTAAAACTTGATGTAAACTATGTTGTATAAGGCGAATTGTAGTTTGAGTTTTTAAATCTAAATTACAACTATGCAATCCTTATACATGCAATGTTAAGGAAAAAGCTCTGTCTTGCATGAGAGTAAAAAAATCTAACAGAAATACTTTTGCCAAGACAGAAGGATAAACACGAGACCCAATTGAGGGGACAACTTGAGGGAACTTGTTTAATACCTTGAAAAGTGTACTTAGAGGACATGGGATACAAAATGGTCAAATTTCGTAGGGGTTATCATATGATTTAAGTGACCCAAAATTGATGATAAAAATATTTTTTTAGGAATAATACAACTAAGAGGAGGGAGGTGAATCAGTTGTATAAAACCTTTAAAACTTTAAAAATAATTACTCAATGAAAATCTGAACACTTCAAGAATAAAACGTTAACACAAGTATTTGTTGTCGAGGAAAACCATGTTAAGGGGAAAAAAAGAAAGAAAGAAAAACCCAGTGGGAATTATCACGCACAAATAATGCACTAGAAATATTGTATCCCTGTTAGAAGATATAGCCCTGTTAGGAGTTGATTATTACATCTAGTACAAAATCCCTATTAAAGGCCAGACCCTGTTAGTAGTTGAATGATATGATGAGCTCACTACCTGAGCACACTGCCCAAAGTGAAGGTTAAATCCACCATCTGAAGGTTAAACCCACCTTCTAGATCCATTGTCCAAAGAGAAGTATACAAGTATACTTATAATAGTGAACTGACTAATAGAAACTTGTTTTTCCTATACATTTCCAAAGAAGTGCATTACAAACATAGTCACTGCTCTATATCTAGCATACTCACATCCACATGCTCGCAGCATCCTATCCATCTTTACTTTCCTTTATACAAGTTACAATAAGCAATTAGGTCGGCCTGTTAAGACTTTCCCAACGTACAAACAATTACATGGACCCTTTCTAAGATACACATGATACCTTACATACATAAATAACAAATACAAATCATCAATTATGTGCCAAGATCCATAATTCACACTCACCATTCACTAAGCACGTTACATCTCTGTGGTCGGCCCAAAATAGGTCTTCGTTATTCCACACACCACAACTGACATCATCAAGAATCCAACAACCCAAGAATCACAAAGAATTTTCTCCCATGTATCTTCTATCATTCCTTACACTTGCATACTATAACTTATGCTCACATCCAAGTTATCCCAAAAACTCAGAGACCATCTCTGTCATAATTCTCTGTCACTGCTTTGTAACCAGTCTTCACCAAAACACTTATAACTCATGCAAACAATAATATTAAATCCAGTGACCTTAGATATAAGGTGTAATGACTTTCCTCTACACAAATTTGTGCTCACACATACTAAAGCATCATACACTGTCCGTACACAATTGTCAATCTTGCATGTACCTGTGATAACCGGTCTTTCTGAAACTTCCAGTGCAACCAACTAAAACATATTTTAACATCAATGAAAAAACATGAATGTCAACACCCCCCCCAAAAAAAATTCAACTATCTCCCCCTTTGGAATTGATGGAAACATATGTGAAAAAACATCAACCCAAAAGTAGCTTTCTTAATACAAATTTCTCAATATTCTCTTCACAGCTCCCCCTAAGCCAGTAGGGATTTTTCACTTGAATCTCTCCCCCTTTGACATCAATGGAAAAGGGTGTCATAGTTATTTTCTTTCTCAACACATCCCACCTCTACAAGGTGTATCTCTTTCAAATATTCATGCCTATAACAAACCAAGTGATTGATCACCCAAATATCTTATGTTGTGTTCCCTCGATAACTCCCCCTGAGGAGTAGATCCAAGCATCAAGTCCAGAGAATAATATAGCTATAATAACTATTGGACTTATGCATTCCCACATCATCTAGTTCTCACAAGGATGGATTATCACCCCAAGCATACCTCTGAGATACTCAAAGGCATCTTTTGGCATTGGTTTTTTGAATATATCTATTATTTGCTCCTGTGTACGTATGTACTCTAATCTGACTTCCTTTTCTGCAACCCTGTCTCTCAAAAAGTGATACTTAATAGAAAAATATTTAGTATTTGAATGCATAACAAGATTCTTTGACATGTTCATAGTATTTGTATTATCACAATGTATAACCACTAGCTCTTCAAAGGTTATCCCAATATCCTTCAACATCTGCTTCATCCAGACAATCTATGTACAATTTACAGTAGTAGCTACATACTCTGACTCACCAGTAGATTGATCTATACAATATTGATTTTTTCTCAGCCAAGAAACCAACCTTTTTCCATGGAAAAATGCTCCACCACTGGTGCTCTTTTTATCATCAATACTTCCTACCCAATCAACATCTATATAAGTTTGTAATGTAAAATCGTCTAAATTTTCATACCATAGACCATATTCTAATGTTACTTTTAGTTATCTGAATATCCTTTTGACTACAGCAAGGTGAGTCTCTTTAGGACCAACTTTAAACCTCGCAACAATTCCAACTACACTAGCTATGTATGGTCTAGTGTGAGTTAAATAATGTAGACCTTCAATCATGGAGTTGTATTTTGTCTGAAAAATACTTTGAGATTCATCAGAAGTTGTAAGCTTACATCCAATAACCATGGGTGCTCCAACAGGTTTACAATCTTCCATCCCAAACTTCTTTAGCAACTCCTTAAGATGCCTTGTTTGAGAAATAAAAATACCATGTTTAATTTGAGTAATTTTCAAACTATGGAAGAACTTCATTTCACCAATCGTAGATATTTCAAATTCACTTTTCATTTCTTTAGAGAATTTTTTACTTGTTTCATCATTTCCTCCAAAGATTATATCATCCACAAATACTTCAACAATCAAGATTCCATCTTCACAAGTTCTCAAATACATATTTCTATCTGCACTACCTTTTCTAAAACCAAGATGTAACAAATACCTATCTAGCCGAGCATACCAAGCTCTAGGAGCTTGTTTTGGTCCATACAATGCCTTCTTCAACCTGCAAACCATGTCTCCATTATCTATTAGAGGAAAACCATCAGGCTGCTCAATGTAGACTTCTTCCTCTTGATCACCATTCAGGAATGCAGACATTACATCCATTTGATACACCTTGAAATCTTTATGTGTTGCATAAGAAAGGAACAAACTCACTGCCTCTAACCTCGCAACATGTGAAAAATTTTCTTCAAATTCTACACCTTCCTATTATGAATAGCCCTTGCAGACTAGTCTAGCTTTATTCCTCAAAACTATGTCTTCTTCACTCATTTTGTTTCTGAAAACCCATTTAGTTCCAATTACATTTTGTCCTTAGGTCTAGGAACCAATTCCCAAGTGTTGTTGTTCTCTATCTAATCTAGTTCCTCCTACATTGTCTTAGTCCAAGATTCATTTCTACATGCTTCATCAGTAGTCTTAGGTTCTACTTGCAAAATTAAACAAGGCTCATTTCTAACTTTATACCTTGTCATCATGCTCTTATTAACATCACTGATAATTTTATTCTTGGGATGATTCATCTTAACATACCTTCATGTCTTCAAGGTTTCTATAGGCTCATCCAAGCATGTCTAGATTTCATTATCAATCTCAATATTTTGTTTTGTCTCTTGATTTTCAGTATTCTTGTCATTCTCTGGGGTCTGAATCTGAAACATCTCATCAATTTTCACATTAGCACTTTCAATTATTTTTCTCAATATTATATTGAAACGTTTCTAAGCCTTTCTTTTAGTAGAATGGCCAAGGAAAATTCCTTCATCATTTATAGCATCAAACATTCCAATTTCATCATCTCTTTTGATGCAAGGAGGGATAATACTTAGGGCCAAAGGCACTCCCAAGCACCAAACCAACTTTCAGATACACAACTCAGAAGCTCAAACATAGACAAGGAGAGAAGTAATACACAAATTCATATTATTTCATCAAACTTCATACATGTCGGGTTGTAAGGCCTTCCCAGTTATGGTCAAATAAATTCAAAGTCTATTACAGAACAATCCTCATACATGCATGTCACAACCCTCATTCATTAACCTCATAAAAGTACTCGGTGCATTAGTTAAACCAAAAGACATAACTAACCATTCATACAAACCTTCTTTTGTCTTGAAAGCAGTCTTACATTCATCACCTTCTCTGATTTTGATATGATGATATCCACTCTTCAAGTCAATCTTTGTAAAATGTTTTGCTCCACTCAAACAATCCATTATATCATCTATTCTCGATATAGGGGACTGATATTTAACTGTTATCTTGTTTATAGCTCTTGAATCAATACACATTCACCATTCTCCATTCTTCTTAGGTTCCAACACAGCTGGTACTACACATGGAATCAAACTTTCTCTAATCAAACGCTTTTGCAACACCTCATAAACTTGTCGGTTGAGTTCCTCATTCTTGGTTGGTGTCAATCGGTGTGGTGCTTTGTTTGACAAACTAGCTCTAGGAATCAAATCCATATAGTGACTAATATATCTCATCAATGACAAACCATCAGGTACATTATCTGAAATGGTCTCCTTGTACTTGGTGAGCAACTTCTCAACCTCTACAGGAACTTTATCTTATGTTCTTTCACTCAATTTGTTATGAATCAAAGCATAACATACATCATTTTCTTCAGATTCTTAACAAACTACCTACCTTCCATCAAACAAACTTTCACAGATGTACATACCTCACCAATAGATTCTCCAATCAAAGGTAACAAGATTTGTCTTTTTCCATCAACCCAAATAGTATATTTGTTCAATCTTCCATCATGTATAGCATGTCTATCATATTGCCAAGGTCTACCCAACAAAATATGACAACAATCCATAGACATAATATCACACAACACCTTATCATAATACTTTCCAATTTTCAGATTCATAAAACATTGTTCACTCACCATAAGTGTATGCTCATCCTTGATCCATGAAATCTGATAGGGCTTCGGGTACTTCAATCTTTCCAAATGCAACTTGGTAACCATTTCCTTTGATGCCATATTCTATAGCTCCCACTATCAATAATCACTTTCCTAACATTGTCTGCAACTCTACATCTAGTCTTTAACAAACATTTTTCTTGCAGGATCTTGCTTATTGTGTTCACACCACAATATTATTTTGACCATTAGGTTTCCTTCTTTTTCAGGTTCATTCGGTGAATCTTCTTGCACCAAAGCATTTCTGCTACTACTGACTTTATTGCTTGCATGTGTACACTCAAATTATCTACGTCCCTCTTCTCCATAATTATAACAAGTTCCTTTGAATCCTCTTCTGCCATATCCACCTCGGGAGTAATTACCCCTTCCTCTTAATGAACTTCCACCTTTCCACTGAGTCTTGCCTTTGTCTTGATCTGTCTTGTCCTGATAAGGTCTAGTATTTTCACCATAAGATCTACCTCTTCCTATAGGGAATATACCAACTCTTCTTCTTTCTCTTTGCTCATGCCTTTTATTCAATTTCTCCTCAGCTTTTAGAGCAAACTGATAAGCTTCTTCAATACTCTCCATCTTCACTAAACTAATTTATTCTTGAATATAACTCCTTAAGCCATTCAGGTTTCTTGTAATTTTTTCCACCTCATCTTTAGTATATCTTGTTCTAATATCTAACCTGTAAAATTCCTCAGTGTAATCCTTCATAGACCTATCTTTCTGCTTCAAACATTGCAGTCTCTTAACTAGGTTAATATGATATTCACAATGTACAAACTTGCCTTTTAACTTGTTTATCATCTTATCTCATACCTTTATTTTGTCTTTACCCTTCTTCTTTCAGTCCATTTGCATATTTTCTCACCACAAGGATGCACGACCTTTCAATTTTGTGCTTGCAATCTTCACCTTTTTCTCCTCTGATATGTTCTCATACTCAGTATTTCTCCATCTCAATTACCTAGTTTATCAACTCATTCAAATTCATTTGTCCACTATACTCAGGGGGATTAAACTAAGGTGTGGACTTCAAACTTGTCAATTCCTTAAAAAATATTTCTTCCCCTTGATCCATTGCAGGTTCACGTGTGACTTCCTCCTACACTTCCTTGGCTTCATCATCACTAACATCCTCAAGATGTCTTCATCAGTGTTGGGTTGTCTCAATAGCTTCAAATCTAGCAACAATTTGTCTTAGCATATTAGCTAAGCTTGGATATGCGTTTCTCTTCCCTCAAACCATCTTGAAACCCTCTCTGACTATAGGTTAGATCACAATCTACTACCCCACAACAATAACCAACTAGGATTTACAAGAAGGAACCTCAAATCAAACATTTTCTCTAATACCACTTGAATCAAGGTGGGATAATACTTAGGGCCAAAGGCACTCCCAAGCACCAAACCAGCTTGCAGATACACATTTCAGAGGCTCAAACACAAAGAAGGAGAGAAGGAATATAAAAATTCATATTGTTTTATCAAACTTCATACATATCGGGTTGTAAGGCCTTTCAAGTTACAACCAAATACATTCAAAGTCTATTACAGAACAATACTCATACATGTAGGTCAGAACCCTCAATCCAAAACTCCTATCTCCAAAAACTACTCCCTGCTATCTAAGAACATAAAACAAAATTTTTACAAGAGGCAATCGGAATGGTCAGCCCAAAAAGATACTAAAGATCCAGCATAAGAAAGAGATACAACCTAGATTTAGGTCCACACACATCCCAATGAGAGCTATCGAGACTAGTCAGTGAAACAATGCCAAGATCAGCAACCGAGTTCGGTCGGTGAAAAGAACATTCAACCAAGAACTCCAAAGTAGTTACCGAGCAGTCTACCAAAAATCTCCAACAAGCTACTAAACTCCAAAACAAACATATTTTTGGTTGATACAGGATTTCAAAGAACCCAAGATTCTCATGCATCATATTTTGATATAACACTTGCTACCAAATATTATGAAGTATTTTACAGTAGGCGCATAACCAAATCAAATTTCATAGGGTGTCTTATCAGTACCTTCTTTGATATGAATTATATTCAAAGTGTACACAATAATACCGACTGCTTCTCTCTAATGCATATGATATGCATTAACTTCAAGCAACATTTTCCTGGTCGAATCCAGTATAGTTCTATTTCTTCTCTCTGCTATCCAATTTGCTAAGGTGTCCTAGGAGCAGAAGTATGTCTGTATATCCCATGCCTTTTGTAATAAGAATTGACAAAATATGATGTAAAATCTCCACCTCTATCTGAACTCAAACATTTGATCTTAAGATATGATTCCTTCTCAATATTTTCTTTAAAAATATTGAACTTATTAAATGCTTTAGATTTTTCTTTGAGAAATGCAATCCACATCATCCTAGAATAGTCATCAACAAAAAGTATAAAGTACCTTTTCACCATACTAGGATATAGTCTTTGTCGGACCATAAAGATATGTATGTACCATATCCAACTTTCCTCTTGTTGAAAAGGATTTTCTCTGAAAGCTTCTCTTAGTTTGTTTTCCCATCACACACTCTTTGCTAGTGTTAGTAGACCTCACAAATTTTGGTAAATATATGACTGCATTAGTGTTACTAGCCTTTATAATATTATCAATATTTATGTGACAAAACCTTTTATAACATAACCAACTATCATCTAAATTTGCAAAAAAACAAGTTGCCTTTGTAGTATTCAACTCAAACACAATACCTCTTGACTTCGTACCTGATGCAATCAAGTTTCTAGATTGACCTCTGATAGCACATTTTCCATCCATGAACTATAAGTGATTGTATAGTCGGAAAATGGAAGCACTTCCATTTTAGACTTGTTTAGCCTTCTGAGTAAGTGGTTTGGGGTCATGACAAGCACCTTGACTTGGTTCTTGATCTTGACATGGCTTCCCCCCTGATCTGCCCTTCTTTTCACCATTTTCTAGCCTGATCTTTGCATTCTAAATTGCGGACCTGTGATTCTGGGAACCAGGGATAGGGTCGACCTTTCTAGGACAGGGTTAACCTCGGCCCTGACCTAGGTCAGGTCAACCTCAACCCTGTCCTAGGGTTCAAATCCTGAGGTCCTGCAGTCTTGGATGTCGGTCTTTGCGAAGAAAAATTTTCCCGCTTCCGGGTCGGTTGTTTCGGGCTCCGAAGCGTGGATTCCTAAGTTGTATTTAATATAGGTCCTCTCCTAGGGGTAAAGGATTAAATGGGAATTTAATTATCCTATGCCGGCCTCCTTAGAAGATTGTGCCCTAGTTTCATATAAAAGGGAGCTTTCTCCTCTCATTTTCTCTAAGCATCATTAAGCATCATTAAGCAATTGAGAAGGATTGTCAAGTGCAATTCAAGCAAGCTAAGGAGAAATATTTCAAGCAAGCATCCATCCATTCTCAAGCATTCAAGCATCCATTTTTATGAAGGAGATCCACTGGAGGCCATTGAAGGATTCAAGCTACAAGGTGCCCTTTTGGTGATCTCTCCATCCACCTTCTTCCAAGCCTCTTCCAAATTCAAGAACCCATTCAAGACTTGGTGTTGGAGATCTAAAAGAGATTGATTTAAGACATCCTACATGATACATTCTATATTATATATCCATTTGATGCATACATACTTGTGGATTCACGGATTTGAATCCGCCACGAGGGCTTTCATATAAGCAAGGTGAATTTATGTGTTTACTTTGTTTATCTCTGCAATTTCAATTACATTATAAGGTTAATTCCAAAACTGGGGTTTGACCAAGGAAAACCCCTCCCCCACAACAAACAAACCTATTTTTCTTGTAGGTACAAGTTCTAGACTGTGGATTTGAACCCAGATCTGGATACCCTTTTTGGTTTTCTTTCGGACGGCGCGAACAGGGACACTTTCGGATCTGTGCAGGACAGGGTCGACCTTACCAGGATAGGGTTGGAATTTGTGGTATAGGGTCAACCTTTTTCATAAGATGACATCAGAATGGAAAATTATTTCTGGGTTTTGTTTGTCTTAGCATTTCGGCTCCGGATCATACTTCAGTTTTTCCAGAAACAGCCTACGATCCTCAAAAAATAGCATTCTTCGATCTGCAATTTTGTAAGGTTAGTTCTTCCTCCTATCATTTTCAATTACTATCATTAAGAATATTTACTTAATAAATTTACAAAATTTAAGATCCCCTTTCTTGTTCTTTTTCCAAATAGTTGAATTCACTTGTGCATTAACCCTTCTACTTGAGTTGATCAAATTGGATCTCTTATTTGTGTATTTGAGGGTGAAAGAAAGGAGCATCTTATCTTCCCCTAATCACAATTACAATATGCAATCAACACAATTAAATTAATTGTAAAGAAAGGTTAAGGGAATACAACACATCTTAAACATTCAAATCCAAATCCTTAACATTATCAAATCCTTTTTCCTTCTTAAAATTTTGGTGAACCCGCGATAGACAACTCCTTCGTTTTTGGTGTTAGATTTGCATTTTATGTTAGATCTTACATATAGATTTTTTTCATGCTCTTGCATTTATATTTCAAAAATAAAAATCATACATTTCTTTTAAAAATACAAAAACATTTACATTTTTCATGATCATACATTTCATTTGAGTGCATTTGGATATATCTAGATCTATTTTCTATGCATTTATTTATTCGTTATCATGTTGCACAAGTTGTTTCAAGTATTTTCCAAACATCCTTCTATAAATTTTGGGATTAAACAACATCCTCCTCATACCTCACCATTTGATGGTGTTACACCTAGAAAGACTTTATTTAGTGTGTGTGGTGTTGCTTTGTCCTCTCTTGTATTACCTTGTAAGGATATATTAGAGCAAGAAGATGACATTAATCTTTCTCTTCATCATATTTCTCTTTATGGAGAAGAGTTGAGGATTGATGTTAATTCTTCTCCTAGTATATGTTTTTTATATGAGCCTACTTTAGAATATAATCCTCCTATTTGGGATGAACCTTTGGATTGGGATGTTGATTACTCTCTTCCTCATGAATCCATTGTAGATGATCCTACTTTTTGGGATGAACCCTTGGATAAAGAAATTGATTTATCCCCTTCTCATGATGAATATTTGATACAAGAGGATGATTTATTAATGGATGACATATTCATACATGATGATGATTTTCTTTCTAAAACACACTCCCCTTATGCAGACATTTTAGAGAAAGAAGAGGATTTGGATGCTTTACCTCCATTTGGAATTTCTTCTAGTGATGGGGCATTAACGAAGAATGATATGAATTCCCTTAATGCTCTCCCTCTTAGTAATGATCTTATGGAGAATCAAGCTCCTATCTCATCTCCTCCTAGGATGTCTTCTTTGCTTCCTTCTTGTGAAACTATTTGTAGTGTCGAGACAACTAACATGGTTTATCCAAAACCCTTGATGACTATCAGGGGTTGTCCTTGCATTACTATCAAAGGTAAACCTATGGAGTCTTTAGATGATCAAGATTCATTAGCTCACACCTATCATACAAGGAATAACCCTCAACCTAATCCGGTGGTTCCTACTTCTTTACCACCTTCTCAACCCATTCTTCCTCCTCCACCCCGTCTTCCTAGCATGGAGTATGATTTGATAAA
>MU228054.1:32346-44636 GCA_018584345.1 Thuja plicata | reverse complement strand
TTCCTCATCTAGGTTCTTCAAGATATAGGAATCTTTACCAAAGCTCTGAGAAACAATAAAAGGACCAAGCCATAAGGATTCAAACTTCTTGTGCTTCATTTTATCCTCTACCCTCACATTCCATTGAAGTAATAGATCACCAGGTATAAATTTTATGCTACCTACTCTCTTATCAAAAATATACTTCATTTTTTGTTGTAATTTTATGTTCTATTTCTGACTTTCTCTTCTGATTTCATCAAGCTCTGCTAACTACATTATTCTATCTTGCATTGGGTTAGACATTTCTAACTCTTCTTCTTGAATAAAATTGTATACAGGTAATAAATTGTTCATAGGCATTCTAGACTGTAAACCATCCACAATTTCAAAAGGTGACTTACCAGTGGCCTTTTTTTCTATTATTCTATCAGCCCATAGAGCTAGTTTTAATTTTGTGTGCCAAGCTCTTTTGTTCTTTTCAAGAGTCTTCTTCAAAAAATTTAAAATGCTTTTATTGCTTGATTCTGCCTGGCCATTTTCCTGAGGATGATATGGGGATGAATAAGACATTATGATCCCATATTAATTTTAGAAATCCTTGATTTCATCTGATCTAAAACACATAGCATTATCCATCACTAGCTTTGCAGGGACACCAAATCCGGTCAGAATGTTTTCTAGTAAAAAATCAGTGACCACTTGACGTAACACTAGTCTTCCTTCTCCCTAGCTTCCTCTTGGGGCTCCTAGGTCACTCAATGACCTAATAGGGTTCTTCAACTAACCCTATTCTCCTTAGGATTCTCCTCACAAGATACTACTCCTTTCAACTAGTGAACACCAACAATGCAGAACAAAAACTCACCATGCTACTTCCTAGGCTTCAAATGGCCTTTCTTGCTCCATCTGCAAAAACTAATCCAAATGGATCCCAAAATATTCCATGTGGAAAGTTAGTCTTCAAGATAGTTAATTGGACCAATTACAATGTCCAGAAAAATGGTTTGGGATTGAAAACCTCAACGATTTCCAAGCCAATTACACCCAAAAGAGGTCTACTAGCATTAGGCCTAGTTAGGATCCTTTTCTACAATAACTTGTAAAAATCCTTAAAAATTTAGAAAAATAATATCATATCCTGATACCCTTTATCATGAACCTAAGGATTTTCTAGGTCTTGGCTCCCAGAGGTGTCCGTACAGTACCTCCTACAAACATGCCTAAAATTTAGGGTTTTAGGGCTTTTCACTGTCTCCACAAGAAATTGATTTTCTTGGCTAGAAAAACATCACACCAAAACTTCTCCTCTAATTTAGGTTCCTTCACTCATCAAACTACGTTCCCACAATCCTTTATTGAAGCAATGAATGCTTTCAATCCCTCCAAAATGCTATGCAACTACTGGTGATCCCTAGCCATGCATCTCTGGCTTACCTAGGGTATCACCTTATAAATAGCTGCCATGCTTTCTTGGGCCCCTCCTTCACTGTACATAATTTATATGGAGTCACCTTCCATAATCCAAGAGACCGTGCAAGTTACATGGTGGAAAATGGATCTATGATGCCATTTGCTCACAGTGCCCTATTCAGGACAACGACTGGACAAAAAACAAAAGAATTTCCAAAATCTTAAATAAAACTATTCAATCTAGAAAAATACCACCACACAAAGTCTTAGAAAAACCTACATTACTAGAAACAATGCTTACATAAGTTAATTCAATCAATTACAATATCAGATCCTCACAAATGACACAAATTGCAACTATTATTCCAATACACAGTACGTACACAATCTGACATAAACTTGCCAACCCTTGCAAATTCTTGAGGATAGCCTTATGTAGCTGACCAAGGCACTAAAAACCAGTTTTAGGTAGTTATGGAACTAATTACATCGAAGTTGCATTCTTGCAACAAATGTTGTCAATGACAACATTGACAACTTTTGCAACTTTTTGGATATGCTATCCAATCTTGGTCAAAAGTTGTCCAAACTTCTCCAAATCACTAATTAGGATGTAAAAACATGAAATAGGACCTTTAGTCCCTTTCTTTGCCATATTTGGCACTAAAATCACAAAACACCCTAATAGACCTAGATTGGACTCAAAGGTCACTAAGGACCTAATTAAGCATCCTCACACTTAACATACTACACACTAGGACCTACATGTCCCTTTATTAAACTAGTAGTCTGGCTAGAACCACCACAAGCCAAAAGATCAGAAGAAGCCCTAGGTTACATTGCACCATTAGCCCTACCTAGGTGCTCCTACACCATACTCCCCAAAAAGGAAAGCTACATCACTCCTATGGACAATATATCCTCTGAGATGCCCACCTTCTTGAAGTCTGCCTCTGCAATCCATGAGGCCTCTAACTCTGGTCTATCCTTCCATTGTATTAGGTGTTCCATGTAGAATTTATGCCTTGTAGTTTTCTTAATCCTATAGTCCATAACTTTGTCATCTACCATCTATGGTTTGGGAGGCAATATAGTAGCCTCAACATCCCCACTGATTCCATGACTGCCCTATCTAATCTCATCTATCTTCTCTCTGAACTGGATTAAGTCCTGCACATTGAACATCGAAGATATGCTCAAGTCTGATGGTAAGTCTATCTTATAGGCATTAGCCCCATATTTGGCTAGGATTTTGCAAGGTCCCACCCTTTTCATCTGAATCTTGGTAGGGACACCTTTTTGTAGCCTTTATTTGTTCAAGTGAACCATCACATAGTCACCCACCTCAAATTGAACATCTCTCCTCTTTTCATCAAATTTTAGTTTCAACTTTTGTTGACTGTCTTGGATTTAATTCTTGAATTATTCTTGTATCTCCTTCATAGTATGGGTGAAGTCCTTAGCATGTCAATTCTATACTCCATACCTCCAAGATCCCTGAGCTCACAAACAACACTAGGGTGCATGCCATAAACCACCTCAAATAGGATTTTTTCTGTCTTCCTATTCTTGCTATCATTGTAGGAATATTCTTCTTGGGGAATGACTACATCCCAAGTCTGCCCATACTCTTTAGTTAGGCACCTCAATAGGTTACCCAACACCCTGTTTACCACCTTAGTTTGGCCATCAGTCTAAGGGTGGTAGGCTGAGCCAAAAGATAGATTGGTACCCAATCTAGTCCATAATGTCCTCCAAAAATGGCTCATAAATTTTACATCCCTATCTGATACTATGCTCAAAGGAAGACCATGAATCCTCACAATCTCCTTAAAGAATGAATAGGCTATGTGGATAGCATCATTAGTAATCTTACATGGAATGAATGCCCCATTTTACTAATTCTATAAATAATACTTTTGAATAAGCTTTGAAGAACTTGGAAAAAGTGTTGACTAGAAGTCAAGAGCACAACCTATCCCTGAATAGTGAGAAATGTTTCATGTTAATGCAAGGAGTAGTGCTAGGACACTTCATCTCAGAAGCTAGAGTGGACCTTACAAAAAAAGATTTAATTCTTACATTGCCTACACCTACCAAGAAAAAAGATGTTATATCCTTTTTAGGACATGCTAGCTATTATAGGCACTTCATTCAAAATTTCAATCAAATAGCTAGCCCACTATACACCTTGCTTACAAAAGAAGATGATTTTACATGGACACCATCCTGTGAGGAATATTTCCTGGAGCTCTAGTCCCTTCTTACAAAAACACCAATACTTAGAGGGCTTGATTGGTCTTTACCATTCCATATACATAAAGATGCTTCCGACTATGCAATAGGTGTTGTCTTAGGCCATAAATCCAATAACCTTGAAATTTCTATTTACTATATAGACAAAATTTTACATGGGCCAGAGGTAAATTATATAGTTACTAAAAAATAATTACTGGTAGTGGTCTGTGCTTTGAATAAAATCCTTCATTATGTAATAGGCTATCTAATCTTTGTTCATACTGATCATGCAGCAATAAAATATCTTATGAACAAACCTCCTATTTCAGGCAAGCTATCAAGATACAAGAATTTGATATAACAATAATTGACAAGCTAGGGAAAGAAAATATTATAGCTGATTATTTATCAAGACTTCAGAATGATGACACTGACCCCTTTGTGATAGATGATACATTCCCTGATGAACATCTCTTCCATATTGCTGTCAACAGTCCATGGTATGTTGATATAGCCAATTACCTTGCAGCTGACAAGATGCCTACACATTTCTCTCCTAAGGAAAAAAGAATACTCATTGAGAAATTTTTTCAATTTTCTTGGATTGATAATACATTGTTCTATACTAGTCTAGACCAAGTCATGAGAAGGTGAGTAAGTGAAGATGAAACATATGATATCCTCCATGCTTGTCACAATGAGCCCTATGGAAGACACTTTGCAGCTACGAGGACAACTATGAAAATCTTAATAACAAGTTATTACTGGCCCCACACTTCACAAATATGAAGCCAATTATGCAGGAAATATGATAAGTATCAAAGGATGGGTTGTCCAACAAAATTAGATGAAATTCCTTTGCATCCACAAGTGGTTGTCACACCATGTGATAAGTGGGGCATGGATTTTATTGGTCCTATAGACCCCCCACGTAATGGAAAGTACTACATTCTAGTATGCACAACCTATCTAACCAAATGGGTCGAAGTGAAGGAAATGAAGCATGCACATGATCATAAAGTAGAAGAGTTATTGTATGAAGAAATATTTACCCACTAGGGTGTGCTGAGAGAGCTTGTAACTGATTAAGGAGCACAATTCACATCAAAACTGATCACAACACTCATGAAAGAATACAACATCAGACACAGGAAGTCCAGTCCCTACCATCTACAAGCCAATGGTTAGGAGGAAGTCACCAATAGAGAAATAGAAGCATTTCTCACAAAAATAGTTCACATCCACCTTTGTGACTAGAGCAGCCACCTTTTAGAAACAATTTGGCCATATAGAACCACAAGGAAGACAACCATAGGATTCACTCCATTTGAATTGTTGTATGGGAAAGAAGCCATGTTTCCCATTTAGTTTCAGTATAAAATATTATGTACTATCCCGAAGCTAAACATTGATCTTCTTGTAGCACAATGAGACCGCTTGCTACATCTCAATTCTCTATATGAGATGTGAAAATCTGCATTGGAACACATAGAGATAGTCCAAAAATAGAGGAAGAAATGGAATGACTCCCACCTCAAGAAAAAACAATTTTAAGTAGGTGATTGGGCACTATTATTTGATTCTAGATTTCAAGAAACACCAGGAAAATTACAGACAAGATGGTTAGGTTAATATGAAATAGATCATGTCTTCGACAATGGAGTAGTCTAGCTGAAAATAATTGATCTAGTGCATTTCAAACTTTTGGTCAATGGCCATCAACTTCATCTCTATCATCAACCCCAGACCAACAATGAATTCCTGTAGCAATTCAGAGACACAACTCCACAAGCACAATAGGTAAAACTTCCTGTAGTAGAGGGTGTAAACCTTCTTTCTGCAGCCTCAACCTAATGTCCCTTCGTGTATGCTCATAATAAACACTTCATTTTCTAAAGAAGTTCCATTCTTTATTCATTTTCTATATTGTTCTTTCCAACCCACTCCAATTCTCTACCTTCCACCCATACATCGTCCATGTCACCACATCTTTCCATATGTTTGTGCTTTCAATAAGAGCTCCATCAGCTAATGTATACCTCCACAGAACTCGTTCCATTCTTGCCACCTTTTTCATGTATGTGGCATCAAAATGATAGGTACAAATTTTCCATTTTTTCCACTTTTAGCACACACATTTGGGTAATTATATCTAATAATTCAGAATATCTATAATCTAGCATTATGCCAATTTCTTACCCCATGCTAAGTATGACAAGTGTGGACACTTGTCTTAATTTCATAGGGGTCAAGGAAGTGTATTAATGTTTCCATGTCACTACTAGTTGTACCTCTCATTCTTCATAAGATTCTCTGTCAAATAAAATTTGTACTTGTGCCTTGTTTCATTAAGTCCTTTTATTTTTCGCACAAGTGTCATACTATAATTCCCAAATATCCCTAATTTCTGACTTGATGTGAACCTACAAAGACATTATCAAGTTATCTGCAAAATACTTGCACTTAAAGCTATAATTAATTTTTGAAAGTGTCATTATTGCTCTTTTAAAAAATAGAGATTGCAAGGAAATATGTTGTGTTAAATGCAGTTTGAAGCTTAAATTCAGGGTGTTTCAAAAAAGAAGAAGATTAAGAAATTGGGAAGTTGTAGAGAAGAGGAAATTGAGAATTGACAAGTTACAACAAAAATTAGGAGGAAGCATTTGGAACAATGGGAGGGAAGGTGATGTGCCACAAGCCAGTGGTCCATATCATTCTTCTAATGGATGTTGAGGGTAAGTGCACAAAGGTGGCGGACCAAAAAGGGGGTATAAGATGCCACTTTTTTTTTTTGAAATCAGCAAAATCTGAACTTGAACGAGAAATTGAGGATAGTTACACTCAAAATTTTAAAATGTGACAAAAACAAGAGTTTTTCTACTCCAAATCTAGTTTCTAAAATACTAAGTTATTCTAGAAATGGTGGAGATTAAGGCCCTCAAAAAGGGGGAGCACAAAAAGTCGTCCTATTTTTTGTGAAAAAATATAACATAGTGTCTGGTGTGCTCCCCCTAAAATGTTGAATTTTTTTTTAAAAAATTAATCACTCTAGGGAGAAATTAGTTAACACCACCTAGTTTATCCCAGATTTTTCTAATAAGTTTTTGATCAAAGTGTGATTTTTTGCCATTTTTTGAGCGAACACATCTTGAAAATGTGAATTTTTTGTGTGCCCCCTAGAAATCATTGAAAAATAATTGAAAATTAGAACTTCTTTTTTTAAAAGTGTGTAGAATGGAGTCTAGTTTTTGAAAATGTAATTATTTTCAAAATTCGATGAACGAGCCAAAATCTAAGCCCAAATGAATACACGTTCATTTTTGACAAAAATAACACATACTTAAAAAAGAAATTAGAGATGAAAAGCTTAACATAATGAGAATTCAAAATAAATTACATGGTTAGATAGCTATCAGAGAGATCTACAATATCATGCCATCTAATTTTATCATTATTGAACCACGTGCAAACTTGACGGGGCGCACACAAGAAAAAATGTTATTTTTTTAGGTTTGTTGAAAAACATGTCTCAGACCTGTTTGAATCCCCCAAGCCTTTGGGTTGGTAAAATTCAATGTCATTAAAAGGGCGTACACCCTATAGGGTGAACACCCTATACTTACTATAGGGCATACGCCCTATATTAGACACAAAATAAAAAAATGAGAGAGAGAGAGATTAATGGGTTAATGGGTACTAAGGTGTCTTAAGGGGTCTTAGGACTCATTAATCTCTGAGAGAGAGAGAGAGAGAGAGAGAGAGAGAGAGAGAGAGAGAGACCCCTTATGTGTACAAGGAACCCTAATATGTATTCTTATGGTTTCTAATAGTGCTCTCTCTCTCTCTCTCTCTTTGTTAAAGTGGATGTGTCTCTAACATAGGGCATACGCCCTATGTAAGATCACAAAATAGGGTAGAGGGTGTGCACCCTATGGCTTGGGCAATCCAAGCCATAGGACTTGCACCTTAAAGGGTGCATGCCCTATGTGTGTATGGAGGAACAAAAAGGTACTTGGCACATTTTTGGTCCCCCATCTTGGTGCATATACCCTTGAGGTAGTCTAGAGATTCAATGTGTGTGGATGGCTTGGGTATTTCCTAAAACTGACAGAATTTGCTAAGGAAGTAGGCACATAATTTATGAGCAAATTTGAGGAGGGAAAGGAAAATGTATGGGGTTTAACAATTTTGGCAATAGAGGAATGCATTGCAAAAGTAATAGGGTTTCCAAAAATTGGAAAGCATTATCCCAATGAGCATGACCCTAGGTCAGCTCGAGCCTAGTTCACTCTTCTTGCAGACCCTCCATTGGAGATAAACAAATAAGGTTGCAAGAGTATGTCACTTCCTCCCCATTCAATGAGCTGGTGACATACATTATAAGGTACCTCACCTATGAGGGAAGGTTTTCCCATTTTCATTCACACCATTTTAAATTGCTTAGCTATGTTAGGCATAATTTTCTAGTCAATATTCCAAATTTTCTGTATAATATGCTAAGCATTAGTGTCGAGGAAACTGAGAAAGGAAATAAATATTATATTTCTCACCATGCCCTAACTAAATTTTTAATTGAAAAATCCCTTAGAGAAGTGTCTCCCTTAGAGTGGGAAGAATTTGTTTAGTTTAAGACTTTGCAACCCCAGAATGAATGTCTTGAACAATCTATTAATGATAATGCAACACCCTCTGAGCCAGCTGATGAAACAACAACCCAAGAACAAGAACCTGGAAATCTTGGGGAAACTAGACCTTCTCCTACTCCTAAGGGAAATGTACCTACCTATTTTCAAAAGAGAGGAAAAATAAAAGTTGGCAAAGGAACTTCAGTTCTTGCAAATGAACCACAAAACCCCATAGTTTTCAAAAGTAAGAAAAGGAAGTCAGCTCCTGCAGCAACTACTCCTACAGTAGAGAGACGAAAGAAAAATAGTAAAAGGAAAGTTGTGGAGGTTACAAAGACTCCTTTACAGAGAAGTTCATGCATGAGGGGGAAAATTCAACAAGTTTCCCCAGATAGTCAATCTGTTCCTTTAGAAAAACCTACTACAAAACCCCATGTTGACTATGCTCCAAATAATTCCCCAGTTCAACCAGAAATTCTAGATCTTTCTCAAAATTTAAATGATTTATGTGATGATGAGCCTCCCTCATATCAAAGTTAGCCTAGAGAGAGTTATCAAAGTGTTGAATAAGGAAATAAGGAAGAATTTCTATTACCTCAACCATTATCTCACTCTCACTTTCAGAATGCTCTAGTGCCTTTTTAGAGAACTTAGTTCACCAATTATTTAGAGCAGGCATATAGAGAACAAAGGAGAAAAAATACTCAGCTAGAAGATTATTGTGTGCCTACGTTACAATCCATTCTCTTCGTTCTTTACAATTAGTTTGTTATTGATAAAACTCTATGGAAGGAAGAGAGGAAGAAGATGCAAAGAGTGATTAATGATCAAAAGGATGAAATAGAAGACTTGAAGTAGCAACTGAAGATACACAAATAGAAGATGGATCATGCCTTAAAATTGGTTGACCAAATCATAGCCTGTAGGCCTCATCCAAGAGTGTATGCCATTTTCTTGAAATAGAAATTCCCCTTGTTCCAATGACTAATGACTATGAAGGATAAAGATTCTGATTTTAAGGCAGCCCAAGAATTCTATGGTTTGTACCAAACCTTCATGTCTGGCAATAGAACTTGCTTTGTGAACTTTAGCTCCACAACTTTATCATTCCTTGGGAGATTGATTAGAATCCCTTGCTTTATATTGGAGAAATACACCTAAGAGACTTGATTTCATGGATGCATAATGAATCCAATTATGAAAGGAAATTAGATAATTACAGGGACAAAGAAAAATTAGAAAAACTACCCTTGAGGGCTGAAAGTAGTAAGCTCAATGTTCTACTAAGGTACTAGTTTAGTCTCACTTATGGGACCATAAAAGTTAAACCAACATTAGAATTTTTATTGTCAGGGAAGAAGTCTACATAGAGTATCAAGGGATTTCCTACTTCACATTTCAAAGAGCCCTAGCTGGTGCCATAAATAGATGGAATAGGGTGCCAAAGGTTTATAAGAAGGCTGAACCACATAGTCATCTTAGCCTTGAAGCAGCAATTCACCGGGCACCCATATACATATAGTTAGGAAGGAAAATCTGGCATCAGCTCTAGTGTACCTTGAAAATTTAGCCACCAATGCTTTTATGGCCCCTATGAAATTAATTATACCAAACTAGACTAGCTACAGGAAGATTATAGGATGGACTTCTGGGAGAAAACCAGATAATTCTATTACACCTTAAAAAGAGGGAGAGGGAAGACTGAAGTTGGAGAATTCATGAGAATCGCAAAGAAGTGTAATGCTTAAGGACAAGCATTATTCTTGTAGGGGGTAGATTATGGGGCAATAGTTTGTCTCTATTTTATATTTATTTTATACTCTATTTTAAGACATTTCCAAAACACTTGTGAAACTTTTAAGTACTTGTACTTATGATCATGCTATAAGTACAGTCGGAACCACCAAAACCTATGGGTAGATAGTAGTGATATACTTTGTTAAATATTTTATAGATGTCACAGTATTTCATATAATTGTTTGAATGTATGTTCTAACATTTGGATTAAGTTGAATAGTTGACTTGAATGTATATGCATGCGCTATTAATCTTCTAGGAAAAAGGAGCAGCTTGAGAGTGGATCAACAATAGTGATGAGGAAATGATAAAGTCCTAGCTGCGATGAGGAGAACCATTGTAACATTGTGGGAAATTCCTGCTAAATTGAAGGAACTATCATTTCATGGAATATAGGAACACAAATATGCTATATTTTCTCTACAGTTAAATACTCTATTGAAGCGGTTATCCAGTCTTTATGTTATTCTATCATGGGCTGTTACATTCTCTTTTCTTTATGGCGTGAATTAGTCAGACCTTATCTTTTTGTTTTAAATAAATATCAATCTTGTATATAAAGGAGATGATAGTTATATTTTAGTTTTCAAGTTGGATGATATGCTATTGTTGCATTTGAACAATAAAGTTACTCTTTTAATTTCCTGCATTATTTCACTATAGTGTAATCAATTTTTTCTAGAAATATGATGAAGGAGTGATTTTGAGTTATATTGTGTAGTTAGAAAAAGCCAACCAAGGGGCCCACTTGGAAGGTGGATTAGAGTAGATTAGGTTAAGTTTCTTTCAGCATTTACATTAGTTCAAGTAGAATTTACTTTTTCCTCCCGCAACATTATAACTCGTGTATGTTCCTGCAACACTTGCAGGGATAGTTATAGTGAACACTTTGGGTTGATAGAATAGGTTAAAGATGAGCTTACAATTTTTAGAATTAATTTCATTAAGTAGTTGTGTGTGTTTACTTTCCTACACCAATAGCGTAGGTCTCTTTCATGTATTTTTTCTTCATGTAGCTTAAGAAATATGACTCTTTGAGAGACTTAGTGAACAAATTGTGATGTCCCATTTCAAGTATATGTCTTTGGGTTGACAATTCAAATGCACTTCATAATAGGGAAAATAATCCTTAGTTTTAATACACTATTCCTAGGAGAATCTTTGGCATGATTATTATTACCTATTGTGGGGTTGTTCAACACATACATTTCCTTATGGTGGTTTATGGAGAAACGTAGTTAAAAGAAAGTCTAATTTACATCAATAATATAAAAGAAACCCATTGATTCATTTCCAATTTTTGGTTTATCATTCCTAGTAATCACATGGTGAAACCAATTCAAGAAAAGAGGCTCGCTTGTTGCACGGTAGATTTGGTATCAATTCTTATCATCAATTGCAAGATTCACACCCTTTAAAAGTAAATTACCTTATGATATAACTAAAATAGGTGGAAATAAGGTTCAAAGATGGATTTTAACATAACTACCTTCATAAAATGTACAAAATAACATCATTCCCTAGCAAATAATAAACAACCTATCAAGCTATGAAAAAAATATAAAAGGAAAAATATATACAAGCATATGTAGTTTCTTCGAGGTTAATTCCTTATATAGTTAGACATGTATGGAATATAAAAACTCAAGGAGGTAGATAGAATCATAGAGAACTCAAGGATTTCAATAATCATATTTACTATTCTTTTACAAGAAAATAAGCTTGTGAGAGGAGTACAGAACTTGAAACAATGCCACATACTGTGTTTCTTAAATTCTAGAGAATCAGCTAAGTTTTCCATTTTGCAGCTTCCTCTTATGAGTGGTGTTTCCAAAATTTATTCACCAAAACCTTCTACCAAAAAAAGCACAGTACAAGGTAGAATATTTCAAAGGTTAGAAACAATTTTCCTCCCAGAAAAGTATCAGTTCTTCCCAAGATTGTCTATGTTTCCCAGTTCACTAGTTTTTCTATTCTTTTTTTTCTCCCCCAACAAGAGTCAATTCCCCCAATATTTATCACCCACTACTCCACTCATAATTGTTTCTTTCACCCCCCAGTGTGCACTTGTTAGTTTCTATTTATTGTATTAGAATCAACTATAAAATCCAAAGGAACCGATAAACTCCATTTTCAAAAAATGTTAATTTTAATTATTTATTATTTTCTATTTTTATTAGAAAGTATTACATATCTTATAATAATACATGTTCATCATCACACTATTAATATAGATAT
>MU228054.1:11349-28341 GCA_018584345.1 Thuja plicata | reverse complement strand
CCTGTTTAAGTCCATAAAGTGCTTTCTTTAGTCTGCATACCATGTCTGGTCTATCTGAAAGGTTAAATCCTTCAGGCTGTTCTATGTAGACTTCTTCTTTTAAGTCACCATTCAAAAAGGTTGATTTAGCATCCATTTGATAAACTTTAAAGTCTATTAGTGTTGCATATGCCAAAAAAAATTTTATGGCTTCCAATCTGCTCACAGGGGCAAATGTATCAATGTAGTCTATTCCTTCTCTCTGTGCATATCCTTTACATACTAATCTTGCTTTTTTTCTTATTACTGTACCTTCTTCATTCATTTTGTTTCTGAAAATCCACTTTGTTCCAATTACATTTTTTTCACTTGGTCTAGGAACCAATTCCCATGTGTCATTCTTGATTATCTGATCTAGTTCTTCTTTCATTGCATTTTTCCAATCAGAATCATTACAAGCATCTTCAACACTTAAAGGTTCAGTCTGTGAAAGTAAACATACCTCTTCATCCACTGTTTGAATCTTTGCTTTTGATCTATTCAAAACACTATTGCTCTGATCTCCAATGATATCATTTTTAGAGTGGTATCTGGATGTAAATTTAGGAACCTTAGGTGTGATTTCTTCCTCTGTAATTTGTTGTTCTTCATTGCTTGAATTAGGGTCATTGCATGAGACATCAATGCAATCAAACATTTCTTCAATCATAGTATCTTTACTGTTAGGTCTGGGTTCTTCTTCAATCAAAGGTGCATAATCATAATACCTTTCTTGAATCATAAATTTCTCATCAATCTTAACATGTGTGCTTTCAATTATCTTCTTTGATCTCAATTTGAAACATCTCTAAGCTTTTCTTTTTGTAGAGTAACCAAGAAAAATACCTTCATCACTTCTAGTATCAAACTTTCCAATACTATCATCTCTCTTGATGTAGCACTTGCTGCCAAATATTCTGAAGTATTTTACTATAGGTACATTACCAAACCATAGTTCAATGGGTGTCTTGTCCATGCCTAGTCTCAATTGAGTTCTATTGATTGTATACACTGCTGTGTTCACTGTATCTCTCCAATAGGTGTGCACCACTTTTCCTTCAATCATCATGGTGTGCGCTGTATCTAGTATAATCCTATTCCTGCTTTATGCAATTCCATTTTTCCGAGGTGTTCTAGGGGCACTCAGCTACATTTTTATTCCATGTTCTTCACAGTAGCCATAAAACTGGTTAGAGGTGAATTCTCCTCCTCTATCTAATCTTAAACATTTCAGTTTTAGTCCAGATTCATTCTCGACCTTAGCTTTGAATATTTTGAACTTCTCAAAGGCTTTTGACTTCTCTTTTAAGAAAGCAACCCACATCATCCTAGAGAAATCATCAACAAACAGAATAAATTAGCGTTCACCATAGTATGATCTTGTTTGAGTGGGATAGCATAAATCTATATGCACTAAGTCCAACTTGTTTTCAGTTGAGGTCAGCTTGCTTCTAAATGAATTCCTTACATGTTTACCCATAACACATTCCCTAAAAATTGTGTCAACTAGTCTTGCAATGCTTGGTAGGTCTCTAACTTCCTTGACATTACTGATCTTTATTATATTGTCAAAATTGATATGACATAGTCTCTTGTGCCATAACCAACTGTCATCTACTTTTGCAACAAAACAACTTACATCTGAATTGAGTTGGAAAACATTACCTTTTTTTTTAGAGCCTGATGCAATCATGTCTACATCCTTGTTGCTAATGATGCACTTGTTTTCTTTAAACTCTAGATGATAACCTTTATCAAGTAGTTGTCCAACACTCAGCAAGTTATGATGTAATCCATCAACATATAGAACATCATCTATCTTATTCTTTCCATCTAAGGTGATGGATCCTCTGCCTATGATCGGTTTAGGAGTGTTATAATGAAATCTAACCATACCTCCTTTGTATTTGTCTAGATGAACAAATCTATCTTTATCACCTGTCATGTGGTGTGAGCATCCACTGTCAATGATCCAATCAGTTCTGACATCTTCTTTGGAAATTAAGGCTAATTCTTGTTCTTCTTCTTTATCTGCAATGTCCATTTCTTTAAGGGCAATGAATCCAATTTCATCTTCTCCTGAATCTTCTTTAGTTACACCTTCTTCAGCATGGTAACATTCCTTTCTATACTTAGGTTTGTAATCATATTTGAAATTCTTGACTCTTATGGTACACTTAGATGCAAAGTGACCAATCTTATTACATGAAAAACACTTGAATGGAAGTTGACCTTCATACTTTACTTTTCCTTTCTTTTCTCTCTTAGCAATCATGGCAATTATCTCTTCTAATTCTTCATCAGTTTCTTCATTCTCATTATGACTAGAGATGTGTGAGGATTTCTTACTGTGGATTGAAGCTTTGAAGGGTGTTTCATTCTTAGGTTCATTCTTCAATCTTGATATCTCAAATGCAGAGATTTTGCTGATCAAAGTCTCTCTCTTGAAGTCTTGTGAGAATTGCATAGTTTCTTCTAGAATACTGATCTTGTTTTCATAGTCTGATGTCAAAGTAGTTAATAACTTTTCCATTATATCTTCTTCTGATATTTCACCACCATTGTTCTTGATTTTGGATACTACTTCATTTATCCTCTGATTGTAAGCTCTAATTTTTTCTTCTGGTAACATCTCAAGACTATTGTATTTATTCTTCCACGTCTTCCTACGTGTATTATTTGCTTGAACATCTCCTTCAAACACGTCTTCTAAATACTCCCATATGATATATGCTTTGTCAATTTTCTTGATTTCAGAGAATTCATTGTCATATAAGGTACTGATTAGGGCTTCTTTGGAAATTGCATTATTGGTAAATGTTTCCTTGTGTCTTCTAGTAGCATCATCCTTTGCAAGGTCTTTCGGAGATGGAATTACAACTTCTTGTGTAACAATCTCAAAGATCTCAAATCCAATGCACTATAGATGTGTTATCATTTTGTTCTTCCAATCCAGATAGTTCTATCCATCGAACTTAGGGCTCTCTTTTCTGAAGTATGCCATCTGATCTACCTTAAGCTGTTAGGCTTTCTTTCCAAGGCACTTGGCTCTGATACCAATTGTTAGAATACTTCATAGATAACTGCGAGGGGGGGGGGTTGAATCAGTTATCTGCAACTTTAAATCTTTATCTTATAATTATTAATCTAGATTGATATAAAGTAAATGCACATACAAATAACACTTTACACAACACATCAATTTTTTTACGGGGAAACCAAATGGGAAAATTTCCTAGTGGGAATTAGTACCCACAAAGAACTATACTGTTTATAGTGATCCCTGTTAAAAGATCTTCCAACCCTGTTAGGAGTTGTACATTACAATGTAGTAGTATAGTGACCTGGTTAAGGGTCAAACCCTGATAGGAGTCTTTTACAATAACCCTATTAGGGGTGGAGGACTCACTGTCCAAGTGGCGAAGGCTACAACCTTCTCGTTATTTGATACACACTATATCAACAAGGTGAACTACTGTTTGTGACACTGCTTGTCTGATCAGTTCCTTTTATGTGCCAATGCTTTAGCCTCTTGTAAAGCACTATAATAATCGTATCTATATTCTAAAACCTTCAACTTCAATATCTATATTATCAACATATGATAAATATAGCTCTGCTGCTTTAACACTCCGCTCTGCTTTTCTAATCTCTGGCTTTCACAACTCTTCTTCTCAAAAATGACCTTCTATAAGTGCATACACCACGTATGAGATCATGGGACTTCTAGGAAAACTCTTCTTAACATCCTTTTCAGCTCTACTAAGCACACAAGCATAATTACAACCATGCAAGTACTAACTGAATAGACACGTCATTTCACTGAGTCAGCTTCATCAATTTAACCATAACTTTGCAATCTTCTTGAAACATGTTTGGCACATTTAGATTAATATCGACAACTCATAACTCATGATGAAAATACACATGCATATCCTAAAGATAGGCACAACTTGATCAACATGTTACATACGTCGACCTTAAACTGTTATTCCTCTAGAACTGTAAATGTCAATAATAGAATTACATATCTTAACTGAATCTTCATATCTGAGTCTGCATGTATGAACATAGCATAGTAAACATGTCAGTAACATGTATCTATCCATGCTGGTCTTCATGTGATCATATTGATAAGTACATATAGAAGTACTACTATTTATTATATGTTGTCATCAATGACAAACATACAATCAATCAACTGTTCAGAATCAAATCTCCAACATACATTGGATGTTTTACCATACCATAGATCAAAGGGTGTCTTCTTTGTGTCCTTCAATTTTACTATGTTTAATGTGTAGACAACGATACTGACAGCTTCCCTCCAAAAGATTTGGGTGATGCCTTTCTCTATCATTAGTGTTCTGGCACAATCAATTATGGATCTATTCCTTCTCTCAGCAATCCCATTTTGCTGTGGTGTTCTTGGTGCAGAAACCTATCTTTTTATACCATGCTCATTAAATAAATTAGTGAATTCATCTAATATAAAATCACCTCCTCTATCTAATCTCAAGCATTTCAAATCCTTACCACTTTGTTTCTCTACCATAGCCTTATACCATTTAAACATCTTGAATGCTTCAGATTTAGCTTTTAGAAACATAACTGTCATCATTCTAGAGTAATCATCAACAAAGAGAATAAAATATCTATCTCCATAATAACTCTTTGTCCTCATTGGTCCACACAGATCAATATAGACTAATTCTAGAATATCATTAAATATATGGGTTTTACTTTTGAAACTAGACTTTGTCATCTTACCTTTTTGACAATTCTTGCACATGATGTTGTCGAGCTTTGACATCGTCGATAAGCCTCTTACATTTCTCCTTCTGGTTATTTTCATCATGTTCTCAAAATTCACATGACACAATCTTTTTTTCCACAAACATATGTCTTCATTTCTAGTCATTAAGGAAGTGGTGTCAGTATCATTCAGATAGAATAAGTTACCTTTTGTCTATTCACCGGTACCAATCAATCTTCCTAATTCATTGAAGATCTTTGCCTTCTTATTTTCAAATTCTACTCTATGACCTGAATTATTCAGCTAAGAAACACTCAAAAAATTATAATTTAATCCTTTTACCCAATAAGCATTTTCACATCTAATTAGGTTATTCAACATTATAGCTCCTTTACCTTCAACTGGACAAGGTGTATCATTACCCATTCTTACTGTACCACCATTGTAATACTCAAAAGTGTTAAACTTTTCTTTCTCACCGGTCATGTGGTGGGTGCAGCCACTATCTATAATCTAGATGTCATTCTTGCTAACCTTAGATATGAGTGTAGTTTCTACATACCTTTCATCTTCATCTAAATCATCTTTCATAGCCACAAATGCCATCTTGATGTCTTCATCAGGTCCAGTGTCAGTATCTTCATCTTTGCAAGCAGCTAGGTAGCTAGCTTTTTTGCCTTCATCCTTGTAGTCTCAAGCATCTCTTCTTTCTGATTGTTGGTAACTTTTGTAATCTTTGTTATCACCTCTGTCAGATTTCTTCTCAAAAGATCTGTCACTAACTCTGTCATCTTTTCTTCTGTCAGGACATCTTACAACAAAGTGTCCAATCTCTTTACAATTAAAGCATACAAGTGGTAACTTGCCTTTGTAATTACCTTTGCCTCTTTTATTTATTCTAGCCATAAGTGCTTCTATTTCATCTAGATCTTCTTCTTCGCTTTCACTTTCACTATCTCTTCTAGATGTGTGTCTATGAATTGATTTGGTTATTCTCATAGAAGATTTAATTACAGACTCTAAGTTTGGTAAGACACTATTATCAAAGTTATTCATCTCAAATGAAATATTTCTACCAATTAAACTATCAAGAGTAACTATATTGTTTGCTACTACTCTCATTTCTTGAATAGAATAAACTCTCATAGCATATACAAGTAGTAAGGTTCTTAAGATTTTACTTACCACTATCTCCTCTTCAAGTGTACCTCCAACTCCTCGTATAGAATTGACTACTTCTTTGATTCTTGTGCTATACTGTGTGATGTATTCTCCTTTTTTCATTCTAAGATCATCAAACTTTCCTCTAAGGCTTTCTTCCTTGGCTCTCAGAAAATTTGCATCACCTCTATGTATAAGCTTCAGTTTGTCCCACATCTTTTTGTAGTTTTGCAATCCTTGACATCTTCAAATTCAGCATCAGAGAGTGAGGAAGATAGCTCTATGACCATGCAATTGTTCTCATGCTTCTCTCTCAATTGATCTATTGTTGGTGATCATGTGGGCAACACATATTTAGTATCTAAGTATTGAGTAAAATCATTACCAATACCTGATAAGTGGAGTCTTATTCTGCTCTTCCATGAAGAAAAATTATCTTTGTTCATCTTGGGCACATCTTGTTTGTTCATCTTGTGATGTTTACCTTAGGTATTGAAACCTTCCTTTCTTAGCACACAAGATCTGATACCAATTTTTAGTAATAACTGAGATTAGGGGGGGTGAATCAGTGGCCTCAAAAATTTATCCTTCATAACTTAACCACCAATCTATAAATATCAGATTATTATGTCCCTACAAGATGCATGCCATGAAATACTAATAATGATTAACTGCCTATCGGTTTTCTCTGTCAATCCTTATTCTTTCTTGATTACCAATAAGTAGTATAACTATTTACTAAAATTCAGTAAATAAGTAGAGTATACCGATCAATCCAGAGTTAGCTATGTAAGATGCAAAGTAGTAAAGAAATGAATCATACACACATAAAACATGAATTTTACTGTCAAAACCCTGTTAAGGGAAAAAACACTAGGACCAGTACCCCAAATCTTCACTCTTCTGAAGTGAGCCCTATTAGGAGAAATCCCTATTAAACATTACAAACACTGTTAAGTGCGACCTTGTTAGAGGATTTTATACATAGAGGTTGTCAGTTAGTATCAGGAATCTATTGCTACCATCCTTGAATTAGCCTCCTTCTTAGATTGTCAATAGGTATCGGGAAAGTCCAATGCTACTTTCATGAATCAACCTTTTTGGCACTCCTTGAGATGTACCTCAATATATAGAAGACTGTTAATTCTTGCTCAGTTAAGAGACTTGATGCTTCAATGGTTAAACTGAAACACTATGACCTGCTCATATTGCAACTTTGAATTGCAGATTTTTAGATCTATTTAAGTATATTACCTCTCTGACCAATATATCACTTCAATCTTTGTGCTCCACACTTTCTGCTCTATGATGTTGTGCTCATTGTTCATCAGTGTCTGTAGAATTCCTTAGCTCTTCCTTCAGCTTGTTTGATTAGTACTGCATGAAGTTGTTCTTCATCAGTTTCTCTTTAGCATCCTATTTTTATTCACTCCCCTTAATCCCATTCATAAATATAGACATAATATTCATTTTTTCTTGATTCTTGATTCTTGGCATGATAAACAATCCATTCAATTAGAATTGAAGAATAACTCCTAATTTGTCTTGTAGATATCTTCTTGCCAACTGTACAAATCATCTTTAAATCAATCACTTATCTCTGGTCGAATGAAACAAAGTAGACAACCAGTTAAGTCCTTATTTAGCTTTGCCAACTAGATATTTTGTCATTTTCTAAACTCTCTATTCTTTCAGTCACAACTAACTGATCTGTTGGTGAGAACTGACACATCCATTGGTGAGACTCCAGTTAGCTTTGTGATCTCCATCCATTGGGCATCATTGGAAATTTACTTGTCGGGCAACCTTCCGACTTTGCTCGTCGGGCACTCTGTGGTTTTTTCTTCATCAGGAAACACTATTCTTCTGATCGTCGGGTATCACTATGACTGTTGTCCTTTGCTCTATCCATCAATGTGCACTCCATCGGTGTTGTTTTTCACTTAGTGAATACATGAATTTTGTGTATTGCTGAAAGTATAACCTTGGTTCCTTTGGTTCTCTAAAGTCTTTGGCATTATGTACATGACCGTACAGATTATATCAAGTTGACATCAATGACAATACAATTCATTAACTGATTTAATAACTTGCATTATCTTCAACTTAACATTATCAAAAATTTAATTTGTTACATGTCATCAGATTCTTCATCAGTGACTCCTTCATAAACTACATTAAATAATTGTTTCTTTTCTTTTCCTTTAAATTTTCTAATCTTATCCTTTTGTTCACCATTAGGACATATATAAATAATATGTCCAATCTTTTACATGAGAAAAATTTCAATGGTAACTTGCCTTTGTACTTACCAGTTCCTCTAGGCAATCTCTTTTCTAGTAGAGCTTCAAGCTCTACTTGTTTCCTTTCCTCTTCCAAGAAAACTTCAATTTCCCTAGCATAACTTGACATGCAATCAAAATCATGACTTACTTCTTTACCTTTCCTTACTGGTACATTGGATAGTGATGCTGACACAAGGAGGGATGGCAAGAGGGGCCAAAGGCACTCCCAATTACCAAACCAACTTGCAGACACAATGTGGAAACAACAATAACAGAGTGAGAGAAGAAACAACAAAGATCCTTTCTATAAGTTGATCAAACTCATTACATGTCGGGATATAAGGCATTCCCAGTTTTGGCCATATATTGAATGAATTACAATATGATCTTCATACATGCAAGGTCATAGAACTACCTTCAGATAATTTAATGCCTCAATCTTTTATCTTCAAGAACTGACACTTAAAATTACTTCTTGAACTAAGAACATAGAAACAAATATATACAAGAGTCCACCAAAGAGGTCAACACTCAAATCCATAAGAAAGACCCATATTTAGGTCCACATAGATCCCAATGAGGGATCCAAAATCAATTAATCCATGGAAATTGAATGAAGAATTCGGCCACTAGATCCAACTCCAAAATAAACAACTCAGGCAAAGGATGACTGAGCAACAGAGTGACTCGGGAAAAGAACAACCCAAGCAATAGAAGAAAAACTTGAGCAACAGAAACAAGCATGCCCAAGTGAAAGAAACCTGAGTGATAGAGACAAGCATGCCTGAGAAATAGAACCTAAGAAACAAAGAACTTCACCGAGCAACCTCCAAAAAAACTAAAGAACAAAAACTAACATCATTTTGGTTGAGCAGGATTTCCAAGGACCCAAGATACTCCTGCATCAAACACCTAGGGTTACAAGAAATGATTCCCCAAATCATATATCAGGTCCAACCTGAAATTAATCCAACATAGATTGAGAAATCCAAGATGAGTCCTCAATCAGTCTATTCTTCCACTTTACCAGATATTCCATGTATTATTTTCATCTTGTTTTTCTACTAACTCTTTGTTTCAAAATATTCTCAACTTGCTTGATCTGCTTCTTAGGATAATCGCTTGGTATTGTCACTTCTTCAACAGGCTTATGATATTTATACAAGTCTAAAATATTGAATATAGGTGATATATCCATGTCATCAGGTAATTCAACTTCATAAGAATTTCCACTTTCAAATCTTCTCAATATTTTTCAAGGACCAAATTTCTTCATCTTCAACTTTCCATATGTTCCAATAGGAAATCTTCCCTTCTTCAAATTAAACATTACAACATCATCAACTTCAAATGTTTTATGTCTTCTTGATCTATCTGCACTATCCTTGTATTTGTGATTACTCTTTTCCATCTTTTTTTTTAAATCTTCATGTAATGCCTTCATAAATTATGAAAATTCTTTTGCTTCAGCACTTCTTTTCTCTTCTCCAATAATATATGTCAAATCTGATATACCTCTTGGTTGTGTGGCATGAACAATCTCAAAAGGTGTCTTTCTAGTACTTCTATTCACTGAACTATTGTATGCAAACTCTGCTTGTACCAACATCAAATCCCAATTGCTTGGTGTGTCTCCAACTAGGCATCTCAACAAGTTATCCAAACTTTGGTTTACAACCTCTATTTGTCCATTTGTCTACGAATGAAATATAGAACTAAACCTCGATTCATTATCTAACTTCTTTTGGAGTGTTCTCCAAAAATAGCTAACAAACTTACTGTCTCGGTCAGAGATGATACTCCTCGGTAATCTATGCAATCTAACAATATCCTTAAATAAAAGATCTGCTATATGTACTGCATATGATGTTTTTCTACAAATCTATCGACAAAAACAAATATGGAATCATTACCTCTTGTTGTCCTTGATAAGCCAAGAAAAAATCCATGCTGATATTACTCCAAGGTTTCTCAGGAATAGTAATTGGTGTATAAAAACCAGTATTCTGACTCACTCCTTTTGCAACTTGACAAACTCCACAACTTTTCACAAACTTCTAAACATCCTTATACAACTGAGGCCAAATATACCTCTCCTTCAACAAACTCAATGTTTTATCAATACCAAAATGTCCAGCCAATCCACTAATATGTTTCTCCTTAATCAAATTAGTTCTCATTGAACCTCTTAGTATGCATAACTTAATACCTTTGACTATGTCTTCATGAATGAAATAGTATTCATACTTAGTTGATTGATTTGAATTAGGTGCTCTGCACACTCTCCACTGCTCAGAAAAATCAAGATCATTTTTATACAAATTCTTCATGTCATCAAAACCAAGAACCTCAATTCTTATTTCACTCATCAAAGATCTTCTTCTACTCAATGCATCAGCAACTCAGTTAGAAACTCCACTCTTATTTTTAATCACAAATGTGAAACTCTGCAAATACTCTACCCATTTCATATTTCTCTTATTCAACTTGTTTTGACTACCCAAATACTGTAAATCCTTATGATCAGTATACAACAAAAAATAATTTGGTATCAAGTAATGTCTCCATTTCTTCATAGCTTGAACAATAGCATAGAATTCTTGATCATAGGCAAAATATTTCCTTTTAGCATCATTCAACTTTTCACTAAAGAAAGCAACAGGTTTACCTTCTTGAGTCAACACAACTCCAATTGCACTCCCACTTGCATCACATTCAACTTGAAATACTTTATTGAAATAAGGTAAGGCTAACACAGGTAATTAAACAACTTTCAACTTTAAATTCTCAAAACTCTTATCAGCCCCATGTGTCCACTTGAATTATCTTTTGTCTCCTCTCATTTTCTTAGTCATAGCATTACAAATAGAGATGAAATTTATGATAAAATTTCTGTAAAAACTTGCCAATCCATGAAATGATCTTACCTTAGTGACATTCTCAGGTGTAGGCCATGTTGGTTGCATTTCCTGTTTTTGTAGTTTTGCCTGGATCCTTGCATCCTTCTCTGAAAATTCTCAGGTTTCCATGCTTATTCCTTGCCCAAATTGGCTAAACCCTGCTAAAACCCTAAGGCATAATGTTAAATGATGCATTTTCAAAACCCTTAGCCATGTCTTCTATTCCTACGTTACCTTTTTAAGTCACTTAAGACATGTGCTCTAAGTCAGGTCGCTTGATCGCGTAACCCAGAACGAATATGCCAAAACATCTCCCGACTTTGCTTTTGCCTTGTGTCGCTTGATCTTGATAAGAAATTGAATATTCCATTTGTGTCACGAGACTTGGTGATCTCTCTTCAGTCGAGTTGTCGCTTGATTCCATGTTATGAGCTTTTAAAATGAACGGGACCTGCCTTCAGTCGGGTGATCGCGAGAGGAGTCAACAAGTCAACGAAATGTCTTCCGACCTTGCGCCTCCTTCATGTCGCATGATCACTGGATCAGGACAGTCAAATAGTTTAGCAAAATCTTCAGTCGCGTGGTCTTGTGATATTGGGCGGTTAAGAGAAAACAGTCACGACTCAGCGACTAACAGTTTCATGTTAAGTGATTTCCCTCTGTCAGGATGTCGCCAGAGTAGAAAAGATAACTCAGTTGATCAGAAAGTATTAGGTGGACCAAAGAAAAGATGACATCTGTTAGAAAGCTACTGGATGTCGCCGGGTCGCCTGATAGAAGAAAGGGATCAAGCGATAAGGAGACTAAAGTTAATTTGCCCCCAGTCGTGAAGTCTCTTGATTTTTTAAGGGTATCTGAGATTCTGAAGCGATTAAAGGACAGCCATGTGATGAAGGAATGGCAGGATCTGACGGTGGTCACTAAGTCTCATGATAAAAGTGTCCCAGATGAAAAGTACTCCCGACTAAGCGATTGAGGTATGTCGCGAGGTCGCTGTAAATAGAAAGGGGCATGTGCTATATAATAAGATTAAGTTAATCTTATCTCCCGACTAAGCGACCAAAGAGATCATGAAATAATAACAACGGCTTGTCGCGTAGTCTGGAGAAAAATGCCTGGTTAAGGTTAACTCTGCGCGACTAAGATTTTCACATGGTCGCCTGATCGCTGGAGAGACTTAGGTTACCTAAGGTAAAGGAATCACATTGTCACCAAATATGAAGAGTAAACCATGGTTGAGGAGTTATGCTCATGACAAAGAGACTTAATAAGGTCACAAGGTCGCCAGATAAACAGAATCCATAAAGCGGCGCCAAGTGGATAACAGGACAGAAGGAAATCAGTCGGCGGCCAATCAGATATAAGAATTTTTTATTACCGTGTACAAAAGGTAGCTGGGATGTATGACAGAGGACGAATCATAGAGTGCCATGTCAGCTGTCTTAACTGTTTGATGATGGCGCCAAATTTTTAAAGGATTTGAATTCAATTTCCTGTCAACTCGCGCACTACGGCTAGGTTCTTGAACGTTTCACGACATGTAAACTTAAATGCAGAACTGACGTTCCTGAACTTTGAGCCATGTACTCTGAATCTTGTGGCTATAAACAGATGAGTCTGCATTCATTTCAATTCACCGAATTCACAATCTCAGAGCGAAATTATTGTTTCAGAGCAAAAAGCATTTTCTAGGTCATTGAAGAGTGAGTGAATTTCCTGAGATTTCAGTAAGAAGGTGTTCTTAGATTTGTTTCAATATCTGACAGACTAAGATTCAAGCTTACAGACATGAGTACTTCTATGAGCATGGCATCTACCAGTGGAGGCAGTGGAGATGAGCCCTAAGGAAAACCTAGCTTCTCTGACGAATTTCTGCAGCTACTGCCCGGGTCCACTCAAAACAGGAAGATTGATGCTGGTGTTTTTAAAGATGACTTCAAGGACATCAGAGATGCAAAGACTCTGGGAACAACAGGTTATTCTCTATTTTCCTACTTTTACAATAATGCTGATATACCTATCCCTATGTCAAATCCTTGGATATCTGGTTTGGGTAGGTTATTAGTGCCTGATGTTTTCCTTGATGTAGACATGTTTCTAGCGTTGGAAAATCACTATGATGTCCTAACCAAGACCATCAAGAGAGATGATGGCACTAATTTTCTTGTACTTAATAGAAATTCATTTATGAAAGCATTTGGTTTGTTTAGCACCATGTCAACCAAGATTGACATTAAGAAACAGTAGAAAAGATATAAGCTTGGTGTTGCAAGTGGCTTAATGAAAAAGCATATGCCAAGAGAAACAAGAGATCATATTATGCCTCAGCCTGCACCTTACCCATATTATTACAAAGAAATGCACTTCTACATGAAATACAATGCCTATGCTCTCTGCAGAGTATTAGGAATAGATGGGGATGCTGAGAGGATAGATCATGGCATCCTGATGATGGTCTTAGACCTGCAGGAGATTCATTCTAGCACGAGCTATGATTATATCCATCATATGATCGATGAAATGCATCAGGGGTTTATTGATACCCAGAAAAAATTGAAAAATCCTAAGGACAAGGTGGAACCAAAATTCTTGCACTATTCAATGTTGATGCACTTGCTCCTGTACTACAACTTCACAATCATGGAGCCTCAGAACTTGTGTCCACAAAGGATATTCCAAGGACATCCTAATCCTATTCAGTTCTGGATTAGGGTTTGGAATTTTACCTCAAGGGATTGTGATTTTTGTGCCTTTGAGAATTGGATAGTATATCCAATAATAAAGAGTTTGGGAGTCAAAAAGACTAGGATTCCCATAAAGGTCATACATTTGTTAAGACCTTGTGAATATGTTGAAAATTGGCCTGGAAATCACAATTGGGGTGATTTCTACTTAGAGGAAAATTTTACCATTCTTAGAGTATATGGGTGTGTTCATCCACCCCATATCTTACCATATCATGTACCCATGAGAGTAGCTGCCATGGAGTTTATCTGGCAGCTGATGCTGACTGATAGTGAGAACTTTGCTCCACACAAGAAGGGCACCATAACACCTAGGCAATTCAGAATTGCACATTTCACAATAGGGAAAAATGCCATGGATGAAGTAAGCCAGTGGTTGGACAAATTTAGAATGGGGGCAGCCCCTTACAGATACATAGATCCAGAAGGCTTCATGGCAGAAATCAGAAAATCGTACACTCTCACCATTCCAAACACAAATGTGCACTGTGAGTGCATAGAGGAGGATGGTACGAGAAATAACCTGGATGAGGATGACATCCATGCAAAGAGGTTGAAGATCCAAGAGTTGCTGAAGTTGCAACTTCAAATAAAAATAAATGGCTTGTCTTGGGGAGGTTTCTTTCCTGACCTCAATTATTTTGATAGAATCAATGTCATGATCGACAAATATTATGTGTTTTTGGATCAATTGGACACTGTCCTGGCAAAGAAAGGTGGTCAGACTCCTGAGCACTCTGAGTCAGAATATGAGAGTGGGGATGACAGTGATTATGCAAGACCTTGCTTGTCTCCACCACCACAACAACAAGAACAAGCCCAAGAACAAGAGATGGCAGAGAGCTCACATGTGCAAGGAGCTGAAGAGACACATATCATAGACCTGACTATTACAACACAGCTAGATGATTTGGAAGAGCCTGCAACTAAGAGGCAAAATCTTGAACTAGGCCATCCTTCAGAAGAAGGCCAGAAGGTGAAAAGAGACAAGGTTAAGGCCTTGATACCAGGTACTAGGTTGTATGATCACAACCTAAGAAAAGCAATCAGGCAAGGAAAGAAACAGATGCCTGATCCAGAGGACAATATTGAAATCCCATTAAGAACATGTGTGGATGAAAGACTGTTAAATCAGCAAAAGTTCTTAAGTGATGACAACTTTTTTAAAATAGAGGAATTCAAGGATTTCCTCAGATGGCACAAGGCCGAGCAATTGAAATCCCAGTTACTTGTAGATGGGAAGGAGACAATTACAAATGATTCCCTTGTAGCCCTGCAAAGCTATGACCCTGAGGTTGAAGACATATCTCCGGAAGATGCCAGGAAGATGGTGTTAGGAAGTGGCATCTTGTTAGCAGAAGGCTGGGATTTGGCTTCAGCATTTGTTATAGATCAAATAAGAAGGTAGCCTGACCTTAAGATGGTCAGTGAAGTCCAAATAGGGGACATGATCAAAGGATTTGGGTATGACCCAAAGTCACGGGCCTTTGCTATGTGGAATCTGAGCCCCAAAGAGCATAAGCCCCAATTAGTAAACATACAATAAAACATGGTGGGGAATCAAATGGTGTGGTCAGTGCAGAATACAGGAGATTTGGAAATCTCTCAAATCATGACACACTGGGCTCAGCTAAATGAAGACAAGACAAAGCAATTGTCTGAAAGATATACTAACCTGCTGGAAGAAACAAGTGCACTATCCAAAGATAGGGATTTGTGTCACATTCAATTGTACCAAAAAGATCAAATGATAAAGGTACTTACTACTGAATTAGAGAAAAAACCAGAGGTTGTATATGTGCCAGCACCTCAACAAATTGAGGACAAGCCTAGATCAAAAGAGGCTGTGGAGCAGAAGGATGATGAAGAAAAGGGGAATGCCATAGCATTAAAGGCACTCAGAGGCATATTACAACACATGATTAATGTCCTTAAAGAGAAAGCTGATGTTGTAATAAATACATATAATAGGTTGCCTACTTTGCATGCAGAAGTACTAAGGTACCTTCTAATTTTGAACCCCTACTTCACAAAGTGGTCTGCCAGGGTAAGTCTGTTTGAAAAATTAACATCATTGCAGAATATTAGACCAGACTTTCCTCCAATAGTTACATAGGTAGAAGATGAGATCAAAAGGGTTAATATTGCTCTCTCATTCTTCAAGGTAAAATTGAACCAGATAGAGGCTAAGTTGAGTCTCTTTACAGCTGATGTTAATAGGTTCATCCCTGCCTTAAAAGGGGAAGATGACCAGGTAAAGCCTATAGACACCTGGAGAAATGAATTTGATACAAAAATGCCTAGTGAAGAGGCTTTTCTTTTGGGAAAGGATATTGATGTCGATGGTTTCAATCTGATACTTGATGAAGCATTTAAAGCTGAAATAGACATCATCAAATTCCTCCTTGATGTGAAGAACATCACTGATCAGAGATGGGACAGACAGAAAGTGCAGGTACAGAGCACTCAAGACTTCAATTGGCCAACTGATGATGAGGTAAAGGCATGGGAAGTCATTAGAACACCCAAGAAAAAGAAACCTGTAGTAGAGGAAGAGATTTTTGATGATGAGTAGGGTGACACATGTTGCAACACTGTTCATGGACTTGATGGACAGTTATTCCAAAAATAAATGTAGGTGAGCCGGCAAGAACAAGTACCAGGACTTTACAATAACTACACCAGCGGCCACCTACAAATCAGATTGCAGTCGCCTAGTCGGGAGAACCACAAAGATATCAGATTTCCACCTTTTTGACTGGGTCATTTCATCGTTTCTTCTCTCTCTTTCTTTTCTCTATCTTACATCTTAGGGTTAGGGTTTTGAGACTATCCGAAGCTTGTTGCATTCTTATGGATCCCAAGGTGGTCTCAAACCTATATATATGACAATTTTGTAATAATTAAGCATCTTTGAAAATTTAGCTCTTAGATCTTTTAGAGGTCTTTGAACTTTTTGGAACATTTTGTAAAAAAGAGGTAATATGCAACAAAATTCGAGTATTCTGAGTCATGTATATTTTTTGAAGCTGTGTAAGCCATTCATGTACAAACAAGCTGGATTATATAAATGAAATACGGTGCAATTTTACTCTTCTCAACTGTTGTCTCTTTACTTTGTATGCGTG
>MU228053.1:585496-601497 GCA_018584345.1 Thuja plicata | reverse complement strand
TCCTCTCCTAGGGGTAAAGGCTTAAATGATGATTTAATTATCCTATGTAGGCCTCCTTAGAAGATTGTGCCCTAATTTCATATAAAAGGGAGCCTTCTCCTCTCATTTTCTCTAACCATCATTAAGCATCATTACACAATTGAGAAGGATTCTCAAGTGCAATTCAAGCAAGCATCCATCTATTCTCAAGAATTCAAACATCCATTTTCATGAAGGAGATCCATTGGAGGCCATTGAAGGATTCAAGCCAAAAAGTGCCCTTTTGGTGATCTCTCCACCCATCTTCTTCCAAAGCCCTTGTGAAGTTCAAGAATCCATTTAAGACTTGGTGTTGGAGATCTACAAGCAAGAGATTGAAGAAATCCTTCCATTCTACATTCTATGTTTTGAAGCATACTTGTGGTTCCACGAATTTGAATCCGTCACAAGGAAGTTACAAGCAAGGTGAATTTATGTGTTTACTTTGTTTATCTCTGCAATTTCCATTATATTATAAGGTTAATTCTAAAACTAGTGTTTGACCAAGGAAAATGCCTTTCCCCCAAAAAAAAACATTTTTCTTGTAGGTACAGGTTCGGGACCATAAATTCAAGACCAGATCTAGATACCCTTTTCGGATTTATTTTAGACTGTGTGAACAGGGACACTTTTGGAGTTGAGCAGATCGAGTTGGCAAAAGTGGTACAGGGTCGACCTTTTTCATAAGACGACATCAGAATGGAAAACTATTTCTAGGCTTTGTCTGTCTCTCTGTTCTAGTTTGGTATCAACTGTCAGCATCTCCAGAAATAGTCTACAGATCTTAGAAAATAGCAATCTTTAATCTGCCACTTTGGAAGGTTGGTAATTTCTCCTATCCTTTTCAATTACTGTCATTAATCATATTAATCAATCAATTTATAGAATTTAAGATCCCCTTTCTTGGTCTCTTTCTAAATATTGGATTCATTTGTGTATTAACCCTTTGGGGTTGATCAAAATTGGATCTCCTATTTGTGTACTTGAGGGTGAAGGAAAGGAGCATCTTATCTTCCCTTAATCATAATCAACAAAAATAACAATTAACAATTCAAACCCTCTTAAACCACAATTCTCTCCTTTACATTTTGGTAACATATCATCAATCAACACACATCTCTCTCTCTCTCATAAAACACATTATTTTTTATATGTTACACACAGAAATACTGGAAAGAAGCTGTAAGTATTGTAGTCTATACCCTGAATAGAGTAGAAGTCAAGAAAGGTACAAATACTACACCTTATGAACTTTGGTATGGTTATGCACGTAGTGTAAATTACTTTAAAGTATTTGGAAGCAAATGTTTTATACTGAAGGACAAAAAAAATGGAAAACTTGATGCTAAAGGTGAAGAAGGTATATTCCTTGGTTATTCAACGAAAAGAAAAGCATACAAATGTTTGAATTCTAATACTGACAAAGTTGTGGAAAGTGAAAATGTTAGAATTGATGAGTTTGTAGAAAGGAATGAAGCTGAAAGTACACAAGAGCCTGAAAGCTACAGATCATTCATATATCTAGATGAGGCAGATTCTAATACATTACCTAATTCTATTGTCGAGCAACAGCCTGCACCTACCGAGTCACAGAGTGGAGTTTCCGAGAAATAGGAAGTGAATGTTGAGCTATCTAATGGAGATGCAGAGCCTCAGAATCAATGAGAACTGAACATAAACAATGAACCGGAAGCAAGGCCTAACCCTACTCTAGCGAAATATGTAAGGAGACACCACAATTCTGATCAAATCATTAGATCAAAGGATTCTTCAGTGATGACACGAAGTAAGTTGAGAGATGGCATATGTCTGTTATGTGAATTTGAGCCCAAGACAGTGAAAGATGCTTTAGAAAATGAAGATTGGATACAGGCAATGAATGAGGAAATTGAACATATTGAGAAGAACAAGACTTGGACACTTGTACCTAGGCCAGAGGATAAAAATGTAATTGGTACAAAGTGGATATTCAGGAATAAACTGAATGAACATGGAGATGTGACAAGAAACAAAGCTAGACTAGTATGCAAGGGTTATGCACAGAAGGAAGGAATTGACTATGGTGAAACATTCGCCCCAGTTGCAAGATTGGAAGGATTTAGAACCTTACTTGCATATGCGGCCTATAAGGGATTAAAAGTTTATCGGATGGATGTGAAGTCTGCATTTCTCAATGGTATCTTGGAAGAATAAGTGTATATTGAGCAATTTGATGGTTTTGTTGAACCAAACAAAAGGAATACGGTTTGCAGATTGCACAAAGCACTATATGGACTAAAGCAAGCACCAAGAGCATGGTATGAGAGATTGCACAATTATCTGATCAAGATTGGATTTGCAAGAAACAATTACAACAACAACCTACACTTGAAGACAAAGTAAAGCAAAAGTACATTATTAGCTAAAATCTTTGTAGATGACATCATATTTAGTGGACAATATGTGTTATACCAAACATTTGTAACAAATATGGAAATTGAATTTGAGATGTCTATGTTTGCTGAGATAAAATTCTTTGTTGGATTACAAATTTATCAAATGAAGAATGGTATCTATATCTCTCAATCTAAATATATCAAGGAGATACTAAATTTTTTTTGGATGGAAGAGTCCAAACCAGTGAGTACAGCCATGGCTACTGGACAGAAGCTAACAAAAGCTGATGACACAAAAGAAGTGAACCAAACACTCTACAAATCAATGATTGGAAAACTAAAGTATGTTGTACATAGTAGACATGAAGTCTCCCTAGTTGTTAGAATTGTTGCAAGGTCTTTTGCTAACTCCAAGGAAACTCACATGATGGCAGTAAAAAGGATTCTAAGATATTTGAATCGAACTGATGACTATGGTCTATATTACAAGAAGAAAGACAAGTTTGAACTTAGAGTTTACACTGACTCTAATTGGGCTAGAAATGTTGATGACAAGAAAAGCACTACTGGTGGAGCATTTCTTTTAGGAAAAAGATTGATCTCATGGACAAGCAAGAAATAGAACTGCACCTCACAATCTACAGTTGAAGCTGAGTATGTGGCAGCAACAGTCAACTGTTCTAACATTGTGTGTTTGAAGATACTACTGAAAGGTATGAAGGAAGAAATCACTCAACCGGTTGTCATATATTGTGATAACATGAGTGCCATTAATATTTCTAAAAACCTTGTTATGAACTCAAAGACAAAGCACATAGCAATCAAGTATCATTACTTGAGGGAGCTAGTTCAGAGTAAAGAAGTGACACTGGATTATGTTCAAACACTAAAGAACAATTAGCAGACATATTCACAAAGGCACTACCCATAGATGCTCATGAGTATCTGCGAGGTAAATTAGGGGTGATTCCCCTAACTAAGGCTAATTAAGTTTTGTATGGTACTGTTGCATCAAATATTACATTCAGAATACTTGACACATTGGTGCACAGTAAGTCACACTTTAGGATGCTGACTAAAGTTGTGAAGTTGGATAAGGACAGAAAACAAGATCAGTCATAATCAAGATGACAGAATCAGCATGATACTGAAGATCTACATGATAAACATATCGAAGTCTTTGGCATTGTTGTCAAAGAGGGAGAGATTACCTATATAGAGGAAGAAGTTACTATTGAAAGAAATGAAGTGATTATCTACTCAGAGGGAGTCTACAAATGATCAAGACACAGATGATTACAGAAACAAAGGGAGAAATGTTTTACAGATAAGAATCAGAATTAAGCTAAAGACATTAATGAAGATTTGTTCATATCGAGGAACACATGTTACTTTTTGGATTGTATGGTAACTATGCTTGTTAAATCATTGTTTTAATATTTTGTGTTTCCATCAATGCCTAAGAGGGAGATTATTGGAAAGTGACAATGCAAGCAATTGTTATTTTGTCATTGATATCAAACCTTAACTGGTGAGACTATTATTATCTATTTGAGTAACATATTTATTGATTGATGAAGAAGATTTAACAAGAAGACCAAGTGAATGGTTGAGTTAAGGAAAATAAAAGGGTACTGGATCAGTTGACACTCTGGAAAAGTAATTAGTTGTTTATCTTTCTAAGACATTTTTCTGGCTATTTTTTGTTGAACAAGTCTAGCTTGTGTCGAGTACGTCTGGCTTGTGCTGAGCACCAAGAAAATTTCTGAGTGGAAACTATGATTACTGAGTAGATCACAGATGTTGGATGACTTGGAGTATTTGGATTAATGATGATATTTGAGATCTCTAGCCGACTTAGTTAATTTTATTGGGATATGTAAAGTTAATTAAATATTGATCCACGTTATTTAGTGTATGGATAACCATAATTATTGCATGGATTCAAGATTTAATTAGAGACTACTTTGGAGAAGTAAATGTAATGTAATGATGGAATGATCTGTTGGATCTGACCTAACCTAAGATCTACGATCTTGATTAAGCGACAAAGATTTATCTGACCTAGATAGAGAGGTATATGATAACCTTAAGGGGTTATTCATTGAAGTGTGGATGTATGGATTGGTGTACATGTGTGTATGCAAGAGGATTGCATAGTTGATTTACTTATTGGCATGACCTACCAGAGAAGGCTGAACATAGAAGCATAAAGTTGCCTATGTGATTGCTTGATGGATTTCCAAGCAGATTAGAAGATTGAAATGACAATAAAGGCCACCTAGTAAGTTAGCATCATAGCTATAATTGGATCTAAATTTGCAAAGTAATTTGTATGTATCAGATCACAACTGCTGATTACTTTCTAACCACTATAGTAGTTAAAATCCTTTAACAAGGTTGACCTAACAGTCATTTATATAAATCCTCTAAGCAAGGTGACATTTAGGTGGAATGATCTATGTCCTCTAACAAGGCCACTCCTGACAGGGTGATTAAATCCTTTAACCAGGTCACACCTAACAATGTGTTATTGTAACCTTTAACGGGGTTGGCTCCTCACAGAGCTCACTTTAGAAGAGTGAAAATTGGTAGCATGTTACTGGTGGTTTTTACCATATTGGTTTTCCCGTTAAATACTTGTGTCAACTTGTGTGAATGCTTATGGTTTGTTTTACTGTTATGTTTCTACAAGCTAATTACATTAAACAGTAAACTACATGATTAAGTTATTGACATATGCTACTGCTGCCGATTAGATCTGAATTGTTTAAAATACTAAAATTTTTATTTGGTACATCTAGATGTGAGGATAACTGATTCACCCCTCCCCTCTTAGTTATTCTAAATTCATTCTAATAGGTTTTGGGATTCTAGCAGGAAATCTAGTGAAGAAGTCTAGGCAATTAAAGAGCTAGTTGGACTAGTTGTGCTTAGAAGTGTTTGAATCTTCAAAAAACCAACTATACCTTGGAGGAGAAGTTGATAGTGGGGATCTTGGAGATCCAAATTAGAGAAAAACACAAGGAGAAATAATCATTAGATGATTAGGAGAAACTAGGAGTGCTTTGGGGAAAAGAAATCAGTAGAGTACCAAACCCTCTGCATCAGAGTGGTATCAGAGCCAGAATTTTTTGAAGTTTGTGTATGTATGAAAGGGGAGGAGAGTCTAGAGGTTGAAAGCATGGCCTTTAAGGAAATGAGTAGGGATTCCATTGTGGAATTGAGTCAGGGCTTCTTGGAGAAGGCTAGTGTGTTCGAGACAAGAGTAAAAAGATGATCATTGAATGGGGAGATGAGAGTGATGAGGATAATGAAAGTCAGACAAAGAGCCATCTAACAAAGGTAAAGAACCTGAGATGGATAAAGATCAAAAGGTATTCTTGGATTCCTTTAATTCCATTAACAAGGACAGTATGGAACACATACCCTATTAATATGGCAGCCCAAATGGAGAAGAGTTGTTGGATTGGCTAGGGGCCATAGACAATCAGTGTGACTATAAAGAAGTATCAGAGCAGAAGAGGGTCAGCTATGCCAAGGCTAGACTCAAAGAATCTACATTGGTGTGGTGGAACATGATGTAGGATGATAGGGTAACCAGTGGAAACAAGAAGATAGTTTTGTGGGAGAGGATGAAGATCAGATTGAGGGCACAATTCTTGCTTACTGACTATGAAATCAAGATGTATCAAAAGTTGCAGAACTTGAGACAAAATGTGATAACAATGAGTGCCTATACTAAGGATTTTCACAAACCGAGCCTAAGGGATAGAAGACAAGAAGAATAAATGGAGAAGGTGGCAAGGCATCTAAATGGGTTGAAATAAGGGATACAAGATGAAATTAGCATGATGGCTCCTGACAGTATGCACAAGTATTTTCAGTTAGCCTTAAGAGAAAAGGATAAGGCTAGAAGGAGGAATGACTTTCATCAAAGAGGAAGAGGTGGTAATAATAATAGAGGATTTAGAGGCAGTAGTAATTTTTTAGTGGACAAAGCCCAAATAGACCAGAGGAGAATCAGTCTATACATAATAGTGGAGGTAATCAGTTCAGAAGATTTTTAAAAAGAGGAGGATACAGAGGAAGAGGACCACTAAGAGGAATATTTCAATCCCAAGGATGATATAATTCAATCTTTACTAGTAGATGTTATAACTGCAATCAAGTGGGTCACACAATGGGTAGATGTCAGGTGAAAAGGCTACCTCATCTTCTATGGGAAATATGAGGTATCAGTTGGTAGAAGAAGATAGGTGGAGTTTGAACAAACCTTGGTGGAGTTTGAAATAGGTGAGTAGAAGGACAAGGTCCTATGTGATGTATTACCCATGGATGCACGTCATCTTCTTTTAGGGCATCCTTGGAAATATGATGTGAAGGCTATCCATGATGGAGAAAAGAACAACTATGTTATCACCAAGCTAGGGAAGAAGTTTCAAATGGATCCATTGCAGGAACCTAATGAGGAGAAGAATGTGGGAACCATTGTGATGCTCTTGAGTGGAAAGGAGTTTCTTAAATTGATGAAGAAGGAGAAAGGAGTTTGTTGTGTAGTGATAATGAAGCCAAAGGAGGAGACCAAAGAGAAAGTCAACATGCCACCAGAGATACAAGCATTGTTTGAAAGATACCATGACATAGTGGATAATGGTTTTCCAAGTGCACTACCACCCATGAGGGATGTGATTCATCAGATAGACCTCATTCCTAGAGAAAATTTGCCAAACAAAGTAGCATATAAGATGACACCAAGTCAAAATGTAGAGATAGTGAAACAGATTCAAGATTTGTTGGAAAAATGACTAAAAAGGAACAGCTTGAGTCCTTGTGTTGTGCCAACTTTCCTTGCACCTAAGAATGATGGAAAATGGAGGATGTGTATGAAATCCAAGGCTATCAACCAGATTATAGTCAAGATATCACCAAATCAGGGCTAGGATTGGTGATGAGTGGAAAATAGCCTTCAAGACCAATGAAGGGTTGTATGAGTGGCTAGTAATTCCCTTTGGCCTAACTAATGCACCTAGCACATTCATGAGGCTTGTGAATGAAGTACTAGTAGATTTTATTGGTAAGTTTTTAATAGTATATCTTGATCACATTTTGATATCTAGCAGGTTCAAGGAGGATCATATGAAGCATTTGGAGATGGTCTTGAGGAGGTTACATCAAGAGAAATTGATGATTAATCAATAAAAGTGTGAGCTCCTAAAAATTGAATTAGTTTATCTTAGTTTTGTGGTTGCTAATGGATGTATGAAGATGGACCCTGATAAGGTTAAGTCAATATTGGAATGGCCAACACCTAGTTCCATAGGGGATGTTAGGATTTTTCATGGATTAGCCTCCTATTATAGAAAAATTATAAGAAAATTCAATCATGTATGTGCTCCTATTCTCAACACTATCAAAGGGGGAATCAAATGTCAATTTAAGTGGACTATAGCAGTAGACCAAGGGTTTGAAATTTTGAAAAAGAGGATAGAAGAGTTACCTACACTTAGGTTTCCCAATTTCAATCAGCTATTTGTGGTGGAGTGTGATGCTAGCAAGCTAGCCATTGGATCAGTGTTAAGCCAAGAGGGACACCTGTCGCATTCTTTTCAGAGAAGTTAAATGAGGCCAAACAAAAGTACTCCACCTATGATTTGGAGTTGTATGCTATGGTACAATCCCTTAAAAAATGGAGACACTATCTCCTACCTAGGGAATTTGTGGTCTACACTAATAATCATGCACTAAGTTTCTTGAATGGGAAATAAAAACTGAATCAGAGACACCTAAAGTGGGTAGAATCTTTGCAAGCTTATACATTTCTCATAAAGCATAAGAAAGGGATTAGCAACAAGTTTGTAGATGCTCTTAGCAGAAGAGTCTTAGCCATACAGGAGATACAACTACAACGTGTAGGGATGGATGATTTGAAAGACCTCTACAAGGAGGACAAAGATTTTAAACATTCCTATGAGGCATGTGTGAAGTTCCAATAGGGATTTAAAGTGGAATTCACTGATTTTATGTTGTAGGAAGGACTGTTGTTTAAAGGGCATATTATGTGTATACCTAAGTGTTCAATGAGGGATAATATTGTGAAGGAGAAACACCAAGGAAGCTTGGGAGGCCACTTTGGAGTGGATAAAACATTGGATCAGGTAAATAGGAATTGCTATTGGCCTAGGTTACATAGATGTCAGGAAATTTGTAGAGCAATGTTAGATTTTTCAAAGGGGAAAAGGACAAAGTAGTAAAATTGGGTTGTACCAACCCCTATCCACACCACAAAGGCCTAGGAGTGCCTCAGTATGGACTTTATTTTGGGGTTACCAAAGACACCAAGGGGTCATGATAGTGTATTTGTGGTAGTGGACCATTTTAGAAAAATGGCTCACTTCTTTCCATGTAGAAAAATGAATGATGCTTCCCATATTATAGGGCTATTCTTCACAAACATTGTAAGGATCCATGGATTGCCACTGAATATAGTAAGTGACAGAGATAGTAAGTTTGTGGGTCACTTTTGGAGGATCCTTTGGAAAATGTTGGGTACAAACTTGTCTTTCTCTTCAGTCTACCATCCATAGTCAGATGGGAAAATGGAGGTAGTCAATAGGTCACTTGGGAACTTTCTAAGATTCTTGACTAAGCAACATGGATAGTCATGGGATCACATCATAGGGTAGGCAAAATTTTCCTATAATGACTCCATTAATAGTACTAGTAAAATCCCCTTTGAAATAGTATATGGGATCAATCCTAGAGGGATATTAGAGTTGAGGGATCTCATTTTGAAGGACAAAAGGAATGCCCAAGGGGAGTCAATTGCAGAATAGATGAAGGAGCTTCATGATCAAGCCAACAAGACTTTACAAAAGAAAGTGGAGAAGTATAAGTCCAAAGCTGATTAAACATGAAGGGATTTGTAGTTCAAGGTGGGGGATCTAGTACTTTCCTATCTCAAGAAGGAAATTCTACCCAAGGGTCAGCCAACTAAGCTACTCATGAAGAAGATAGGACCATTAAAGATTTTGCATAAGTATGGCTAGAATGCCGATGAGGTGGAATTGCCTCCTGATTTGGGGATTTCACTGATTTTAAATGTTTGTGACCTCTATCCCTACAAGGTACCATCTCTACATATAGGTCAACCCACTCTTTCATATTTAGGAGATGCCGATTGGGTGAACGATTTGCCAAACCCAATCCCACTGTAGTTAGACAATATACTTGATACTAAGGTGATAAAAAAGACATGGAAGGGTAACTACAAGGAATACCTCATCAAGTGATAGGGAATACCTAAAGTTGAGGCCACTTTGATGACCGAGATAGACATTATGAAGCATGGGGTCACCATTGAAGACCCCTAACTCAAGGGACTTGAGTTCTTTGTCCCAGAGGAGTATGGTGCAAGGCACCTCCCTTTTTGTGTTTAATTTTATTTATGGTTAGGTTAGGTTTTTATGATGAGTGAAAATAAGGTCCACTAGGGTGGATCCAATTTGTGGTCATTTCTATGTTTGTAAGAACCAAATGAGATCATGAGGGATATTATGGTCATTTTAACCTAGAAAGCCAAAATGTGTTATTTTTATGTACCTTGGGGTTATAACATGTATTAGGACCCTAAATGTCCTCATGATGGTCATATAATTCAATCATGACCATCATGTTGACAAAAGAAGTCAAAATGCAAAAAATGAAAAGTTACTAGCAACATTGAAAAGTTGCTAGCAACATTGAAAAGTTGCTCGAGCAACTTTTGCAACTACTTGAAAAGAAGCTCCAAAATAAAGTTGGATCAATTTTAAATGATCATTCTTGTTATATGAGCTTGGATTTTATGTTTTGGAAATGTTAATGAAGTTTTGAATTGCATAACTTGTTTTCGGTACTTTTGTAAGGATGCCTATGACTGTATTTTTGTAATCTACATTGTCTTCTTACTCCTGTATAAATGTGTATGGATTGGGAGGGGATATTGGACCCCATGGGAGTGTATTTTTTTCAATTAGATTTCCTATGCAATAGGTAGTTTGATTTCAAGTTCATTTAGTGTAAAGTTGTAGAGTTTTTTAAGTCACTGGTCTGCAAGTGACCTTTCTAGTGTTGGAGAGTTAGAAATGGCTCTAACCTAAGAACCCACGGGTGGAATTGATTGAAAACATGGGGGAAGTGGGGTTAGAGTCTAGAAATATGGTTTTTGTTTTAATTTTTCTTTTTTCAATGGATTTCCTAGACCAAATGGGAAGCCCTGTGACTGACTGTTGAATACAGGTGATCCTGGACAGGGTGAAGAAGGATTTGGTTTGAGCACCCATGATCTTGGAGAAAATACTTAGAAGCATTTTAATAATCCCTAGATAGTCTCCTTAAAGGATTCAAAGGTGGTAGGAGGTGAAACAAATTTTGGATATAAATTTAGTGACAATTGGTCAAGACTGGTCCAGAGGCCTAATTAATAGGCTAAAAACTAGGGCGTAATAGAAACTAGGGTTGTGGGTATATCCAAGAACTAATATTTTGGATTTTGATAGGGTTCATAGATAAATAGAATATTTTGAAGGTCTTCTATGGGTTTTTTTTGAGGATTTGGGAGCATTATCCAAAAAACTATGAAATAAGACGTACTAGGAAACAAGCCAATAAGGCCTCCTAGTGAATTTGATGGAAAATGAATTGGTAAAGTATCCAAAAGTGTGGGAGAGGGTTCTAAAGAAATATGAATGAGAAAATAGAATAGAAAAGAGTCTAGGTGAATTTATGGGAAGATCCTAAGAAGGGGTTTTGGATTCTAGTAGGAAATCTAGTGAAGAAGTCTATGCAATTAAAGAGCTAGTTGGACTAGCTGTGCTTAGAAGTGTTTGAATCTTCAAAAATCAACTATATCTTGGAAGAGAAGTTGATAGTGGGGATATTGGAGATCCAAATTGGAGAAGAACACAAGGATAAATAATCATTGGATGATTAGGAGAGACTAGAAGTGCTTTGGGGAAAAGAAATCACTAGAGCACCAAACCCTCTGCATCATTAAGGGAACCATTTCTTTGTCGATACCAAGAGAAAATGCAAGGCTATAAGTTCAATAGATGATGATTATGACGAAGAATATTTTAAAATTTTAATTTCATGATGATTGTGAAGAAGAATATTTGAAAATGTTCATTTGATAATGATTATGAAGAAGATTTGAATATGTTGCAGCAATTTGAATTGGATCAATCATCATTTTGAAATCTTCTTCATCAATCACCATAAACCATTTTCCAAGAGCAACACATTTCTCTATATGAATATTGGTTCACATTTCCTTGTAATCCTAATGCAAAATGTTTCCATGAAGTATTACACAGGTATAATGCATTCAAGCAAAAGGCCCTAGAGTCTGCTATGTCTTTTGTATTAGAAAACACCTTTTACTTGGTGACAATCCTACACAGTTCCAGATTGACATGACATGTTCTGTAGAATAATTTTAATCTCACAATAGATAAGAAACAAAAATGCATGTATCATGGTCACAATTCTTTGGAGACACAACATAATTGAGTGGTATACCTAGATAATGCAACACAACCACTACTCCTCCAATTTGAAGTTGAAACTGTAGGATCCAAAAACCATCATTAACTATGGTTTTTGGACCCTATAGTGTCAACTTAGAACTGGAGGAGTAGTGGTTGTGTTGCATCATCTGGGTATACCACTCAATTATGTTGTGTCTTCAAAGATCAATATATCTTAAGATATGAAAGAATTTAGAATACCTACTAAAAAGAATGATCCAATCCATAATGATTCGCCTGAAAATAGTACATTTTTTTTACTTGACCAACCATTAGGAGAGGCAAGTGTAACAAGTACACCAATCACTAGTAGACTTAGTTGTTGTGTCCTAGGACCGGTTTATGATTCCTTATGACCCTTTACAACCCCTAAGTATAAATCTTAGAGGTCTTAAAGTATCATATGGGGTCATAAGATGCTCCTAGGAGGGGCCAGATGAGCTTACATATTCATGTGGTTGGCCCTCTTGAGTAGAGAATGTTAAACTATTATTGAAACAAAGAGAAGCTCAATTCAAGTATTTCAATGATTATTCTTGACAATCAGCATGTATAAGTTTTCTAGGCCTTACCCAGTAGCTAGGAATAAAGATAGCAGAGCTCAAGAGACCATAACAATTGGTCTCCATTTCTGGTCCATAGGATTGAGGAAACATTTTACCTTTCGTTAGCTAATCAAATGTGGTGACCTGAAAGAATTTAATAGATAATATTTTAAAGTATAACATACATTATTTTAGTTTGATCCTACATGAATTTATCTATTTCCCACACTTGTCTACTGCGGTGAGAGTGATAAATAAGCATCTTACCTATGTCCTGAGTAATGCAGGCCATGATAGATGATTCATTATCGCTCACCTCATAGTTGACAAGTGCGCAAAGTAGATAAATTTGTGTAACATCAACTTAAATAATATAAGTTATCATGAAACTATTCTATTAAATTCTTTCAAATGCCCATATTTGATGATATAATGAAAGGTAAACCATTTTTTCAGTAATATGGACAAAAGATGGAGACCAACAATAGTGGTCTCTTGATATTTTTTATCTTTAGCACAAATCCCCATCGCTATTTTGATGCATTTGATAACTGTTCCGATGGAGATGCTATACTAACAATGAAAACACCATTGGATTTTTCTCCAAACCACTGTCAGTAAATCTAAATTTCTGACGCCCATGTTGGATGATGATACTATACTAATGATGGGTATGTCATCAAAAATATCTTCGGATAACCATCCAGGAATCTCCATTTTTGACACCATTGTCAGACAGAGATGCTATAGTAACAACGTGACCACCATCAAAAATGTCACTCGATAACCGTCAGAAGGCTAAAATTGCGACAGGTGTAGCGTCGGAAAGTTTCCTATAAACCACATTTTCTATGCTGACTTCCGATGGTTAGGGAGGTCAGAATAGCGATGCATACCATCTCCATAGAAGTTTGTGATGAAATAACTCTGACGATGACATATGTTGGATAAATGATAGATGGGCATTGAATATTCGACAAATAGTCATCAGAATGTGGCCTCAAATGTACTATACGTATAATTTTTTTAGGAAAATGATTATCATTAGGGTTCGACTTTTATGTTTAGTAGCGTGTTTAAGTTTAGGGTTAGGGTCATGATTGGGATTAGGATTAAAGTTAGGTTTTATTGTGTGGTTAGTATTATGGTTAAGGTTAGGGTTTTAGCTTATGTTTATGGTTAAAGTTTTCATCATGGTTAGGATTATAGTTAGGGGTAGGGTTTACATCATGTTATATTTAGGGTTCATCATCAAAATTATGGTTAGGGTTCTACTGTTTAAAGTTAGGTTTATGACTATGGTTAGGGTTTATATCAATATTATGTTTTATGGTTAGGGTTAGGATTTACATCAATGTTATGGTTAAGATTGGGGATAGAGTATGTATCATGGTTAGTATTCTTAAGTGTTAGGGTTAGAGTTTAGATTCTTGCTAGGGTTTACATCATTATTAGAGTTAGGGTAATGATTATGGTTAGGTTTAGATTTTATTTTATAGTTAAGTTTAGTGTTAACATTATAGTTAAGGTTAGGGTTCAATGTTTGGGTAATCTTCAAGTTTAGGGTTACGATTGTTGTTAGGGTTAGGTTCATGGTTATGATTAAGAGTATGGTGAGGGATAGGTTTTATGATTATTGTTAGGCTTAGGATTTACATCATGGTTTGGGCTATAAGTAGGATTAATATTACAATTATGATTAGGGTTGGAGTTTACAATTATGGCTAGGGTTAGGGTTTATATAATACTTAGGATTAGGGATAGGATTGTGGTTAAGATATGGTTAGAAATATACTTAGGTTTAGGGTTATTTGAAGGTTATGATTCAGGCTATCATTAAGATTGAAGCTAGAGATAGTATTAGAGATAGAGTAAGAATTGTGATAGGTTTTAGGTGTTGATTAGGGTTACAGTTTGAATCATAACTATAGTACTCTTTATATTAGGGTTAGGGTAAGCATTATTGTAAGGATTAGGGTTAGGATTAGAGTTAGAGATTTATTTAAGATTAATATTAGGGTTAGGGCTAAATTTATTGATATTATTTAGAATTATGATTAGGGTAATGGTTAGGGTAAGGGTAAGCATTAGGGTTATGATTATAGTTAGGATTATGATTTAGGGTTGGGTTTAAGGTTATGGTTAGGGTTAAGGCTTATATCACTATGAAATTAGGAATCTAGGTCAAGATTAGAGTTGGATTTTATGTTATGTTTATGGTTAATGTTTTCAACATGGCTAAGTTTTTTGTCAAGGTTAGGGTTTACATAATCGTTATGATTAGGGTTTCATGGTCGGTATTATGATTAGGTTTCTAGGGTTCTAAAGTTAAGGTTTATGGTTATGGTGAGTAATTCTCACCCAAATTGAATCCTCATTTTAAATTTAGTCAGAACCTATTATTAACCATTACAAATGTCACCTAAATTGAGCACTAACATCAAAGATAACCCTAACTTCCTTTTACAATTAACTCATTTAACCCTAAAATTAACCTAACTTCATATTTATATAATATAAACCTAATTGAACTCTTAGTATAATTGAATCCTAAACCATAACCCTATCCATAATTTTAAGATTTTCCAATGACCCAAATAAAAATTTATCCCTAATTGAATCTATAATTAAACCTTAACCCTAATTGTATCTTAAATTCAAATTTATTGTAAGCTTAACTAATTCAAACCCTAACCATCATTTACTTCTAACTAAAGATATTTCCTATAAATGTAATTGAACCCTAACACTAATAATAACAATTGAACCCTAGCCATAATTATTATCCTAAATAAACCCTAATTTTGATTTAAATAAACTCTAATCTTAACCATTAATAAACCATTACCTATTTTGAACGACAACCTTAAAATTAACCATTAGTAAACCCCAACACTGAGCTTATTTATAAAAATATTAATTAATTAAATTGCAAATACAATTCTCCCTATTATATTATTTACTTTATATTAATCAAAACTTATTCTAATAGAAGTCATTCTAGGATTTAGGGTTTATGATTATGGTGAATAATTCTCACCCTAATTGAACCCTCATTTTAAATTTTGTCAAACCCTAATATTAAGCCTTATAAACCTAACCCAAATTGAACACAAATTTTTAAGATAATCCTAACCTATTCTTACAATTAACTCATGTAATCTTAACATTAACCTAACTTGCATATTTATAATATAACCCTAGTTGAACTCTTACTATAATTTAATCCTAAACCCTAACCCTAATTGTATCCTAACCCCAACTTTATTTTAAGCTTAAAATTTTTAAACCCTAACCATGATTTAGTTCTGTCTTAAATATACTTTTAGGTTATAATTGATAATTATAATCTATAAGACTATTTATTTTTCCTAACAATTTATTTAGTCAGACTTAATCAAAGATATATTAGATAAAGAATAATAAATGAGTATTACCAAATAGTAATTTTACAAACACACACACACACAGATATATATATATATATATATATA